>OMNR01022378.1:3772-22627 GCA_900303205.1 Mora moro
GTGCGATTTTCTACTCTATAAACTGCATCAACGGAATCAGGAGGAGGGAACCAGATGGTGCAACCGATGATCGCTATCGGACATGCCGCGGAAGATGGCGTTGATCTTCGTTATTTATCCTTAAACGCTATCAGGAGCGGCTCCAGGAGCTTCATACAGAGAAGCCGTATAAAGAGGACCACACAAAACATGCCATCAGGTGATAACATTTCAGCGGCCCGTGTCGGAGCCAACGCCGGCTTCCAAGCTGAAATCAGAAAGTCGGTCAAGCATTGTTGGAAGCAAGATATAATCTCGCAATTGACCATTACAAATTTGTGGAACAACTGCCACGCTTTTGAAAATTTTGGACTCCCCATCTGTCACTGGAACTGCTGTGCCAACTGGTACAGTGTACTTATTGAAAGTGATTCTGACCTAAGTCAGCATCTATCAGAAACCTTGGCTGAGGCGCCACCGTTTCCGGCCATGTCCGCCAACTTTTACCCTGCTGAGATCGGCACCGAGCCACGACTGCTAAGAGCTAACTAGGGCTGGGCATCGGCGATGATGGCCCTCCTAATACCAGTATCTTTGAAATTATACGCATAGCACACAAAGCGCACTTTATGTCCACACACTGAACATTCTCAGTTGGTCGGTTTTAGTGTCTATTTTACCGTTCTATGATGTCGCTAGCTAGCTAGCTAGCTAGCTAGCTAGCTAGTTAGCTAGCTGAATGTTCTGCTTAAGCGAGGTTGCTGTGGAGCCATCGAATACATACAATTAAAAGGAGACAAGCTACACTTAAACACAGCTGTAGTGGGTCAATCATATGGCGTGAGGAGAAATTGGTTCCACAGATGTCGGTGTTTGGGTGAGGAATGTGTAAAGTCATTCAAGTAGTACATATGAATAGAAAATGATTTACTTTTTCAATGAATAGGGTCGTATTGATTCATTTGATATGACATGTCATACTGATACCCTACTCAAGTAACAATACACAACAATGTAATTCTGCAAGCACGTCTGACACCCATTTGTAAAGACTGAACACACTCTCGTTGAATGACATCACTCGCAGAGTCATGCACCCCAACCTTACCAATTCCAAAACAAAATCTTTGGCTATGGCTCTGTCCACGTCAGTTACGTGGCAATCCACCCGTGTAGTGTAAACGTGTGACGGCGTCGCTTTGAGACAGGAGAATGAAGCGGTCAGGACTCACCACGCCAAGCTTCTCTGCCGCATTCGCCTTCCACAGGCGGATGTTCATCTCATCCGAGCCGCTCAGCACATACTTGTTGTCAGCCGACCACTTGACACACACCACGTGCTGCATGCGCTTGGTGTGGTAGACCTCCCTGGAGCAACAGAAACACAGCTTCAAAACCTTTGTCCGTAACTAATGCAGATAGCAAATCAATCTCTCTCCTTTGGCCATTTCAAAATCAGAAGTATGTGGTAGCTATACACAATGGAGAAAATTATTGTATTAAATATAATTAAATATAAGATAATGAACATAACATATCCAATGTTTACATAACCTGAGGAATTATTATTGAAAATGAAGACTAGAATCATACATAATAAGGAAATTACAATTTATAAAATCAACTACAATAAAAGAGATTTCAAACGGGCATGACAATGTCAAATTAGTTTCATAGTCAAAATGACATTCAGTTGCGATGAGGGGGTTACTGAACATGGCTGCCCTGACCTGCTGTGTCTCGTGTCCTTGGGGAAGATGCGGATGCTTTTGTCGAAGCTGGCGGAGACAAACTCCCGGCCGGTGGGAGCGTAGTCCACGTCGAGCACGGCAGAGACGTGGTCCATGTGCACCGTGACCGGCTTCTCCAGGTACCTCATGTCATACGTATACAGACTAGGAGGAAAACAAAAGACACCGCTTGTTAATACATCGGTAGTAAGACTCCGGCCAAGGAGGAGGGTCATGCATATTGACACTGATGTTGCATTTAATATGGTCACACAATTATAACATTAGTAGTAGTATAATATTAAAACCCAACATATTCACTCACTTATAATCCTCATTGGCACATGTGAAATAAAAGGCTTCCATAGGGTTCCAGGATAGTGTGTTGCTCCTCATCGTCATGATAACCTGAGAGGAGGAAGAGATGTCCGGGGTTAATTTAATATTTGAGAGGATGTAGCGATTTGAATGCAGAACTATTTATTAAAATTAACTGAACTTGTTTTCACTAATATTAAACCATTAGCTCATGTCAACAACACGTTGTATAAAATGTTACCCTAAAAGAAACACAACACCTGAACATAAGCCAGAAGCTGACAGCAGATATCATGGGTTGACATATGGTCACATTCCACATATTAAGTTTCCTTCAGACGTGTGTATCACATGGGGTTACTGGTGGATGCTAATAGCCAACAAGGCCGTTGTTCATTTGCTATTCTGACAAACTTTAAAACGCTATGGTATGGAAAGAACCTAAAACCAATACATATTTAAGAAATAGCTTTACGCTTGGTCATGACTTACCTTCTTAAGCGGCATTGCCTCCCGCATGTCGTAAAGAACTATACTTCTGTCGGACGCACAGCTCGCGAGAATCTCCGTCTGGGAAAAGACGTTTCCATGACTACACAACCAAAACATTCCATCAAAGTGTAGGTGTGTAGGTCATATTTTCACAGAAATGTACACGATTTCTTACATTCAAATCCATTCGGTGCCATTAATCCAACCATGAATATGCATGTACTTATATATGCATATGGGAGGGACGCCAGCTCACCTCGACTGGGTTGAAGCGCACGGCACTGAAGCTCTCCACGCCCCAGCTGAAGGAGCGGATGGGGGTGCTCCTCTGCTCGTCCCAGATGTCCACATGTTGGCCACAGGTGGCAAACGTGCCCTCCTTCTGGTGATGGTCGAGGCCGGTGAACACCGTCTGTACAGAGGACAGCACGCACATTAACACTCCATGGTTATATTAGTCGTTCCAGAGTCAAACTATGAAACAGACCTTTAAAGGGCCCCTGTTTTACCACCAGGTGTGAGTGTGATTTGCCATTACACACCGTTTCAAAATTGTCCTTGCGATATAGTGACATCACAAGTGGGAGTGTCCACCCAGACGTATGATGACTAGATCAGTCAACAGGCCTACCCAGTGGACAGTACCAACTGGTGGACTGATATAAACATCATACATTCGGGTGGCCACTCCCACTTGTGATTTTAGTCACGTGACAATTTTGAAACTGCTTGTAATGGCTAATCACACTCACTCATGGCAGTAAAATAGGGGCCCTTTAAGGCTACAGGGAGAAGATATATTTTCAGTTGTCACCACTATAGTTCGAAAACAGTTGCAGTTTGGCATCAGTGGAATTCGCAATAGTTTACTCAGCATGGCAATTAATAGTAATAGGGTTTCAATAAGGCAAGCCAATAACTGAAAAATTAAACCAGTTGCCAAAACCGCATGCGTCTTGAATCACTGCGGTTCAACATTCAGTGATATATAGATAGATAAATATTGTTTTTCTAGAATAGAGCAACTGTAACATGACCCAATTTCCCCCCAGTGATCAACAAAGTATTTCTGATTCTGATCACACAACGCTCTGAAGAAAACCAAACACCTTCCTTTATCGGATGTCCGAGTCAAGAGCTACCAACAGTACCTTGCCGAGGATAGTATTAAGAGGCTCCTCTTCCATGCCGTAGGCCGGCTCTTCCATACTCCACTGTTTGATCGTTTTGTCGTCGCCAACCTGTCACAAGCCACCATAGATTAGAACAATGGTCTTTGCTTCATGTACGCTAAACAGTAAATAATGAACCAGTAATACACATTTACCGAGAAGAAAGAAGTGCCACAGAAGCGGACGACCATCCCGCGGACAAAGCCTTCGTGAGCTTGGATCGTGCGGACACAGTTGTGCTTGGTCAGATTCCACACTTTCACCTGAGGACCAAGTCAGTGCAGTGTTAGGTCTTTATGTACACACTCGACACCGGTACGTCCGGTTGACCTATCCTGTGTGTGTGTGTGTGTGTGTGTGTCTGTCTGTCTGTCTACCTCTCCGTCACATGCCCCGGACAGCAGAGTGGACAGACTGGTGGGGTGCTTCGCCATGCAGTTGACCGCATCTCGGTGGCCGTCCAAGGACGCCAGGAAGGGCTTGGCGAACACTCGCTCCAGCTTGGTGGCGTTCATGGCCCGGGTGTACTCCCGAGGGACCTCAAACGGGTGGAGGGTGGGGTCGTAATTTCTTGGAACTAAAAAAAAGCAAATCAACAGACATAATTACAATTAAAAGTGATTAACAAGCTAATGGTTATGGTACAAACAACATGGCCAGAATTGAATGGATTAGTTGCGATTCAAACATTTTACTTTTGAATTGAATTGCATCTAGTTTTAATGTACTTGTCAACATGTTGAATAGTTTATTCCTTCTGTTTGCTATCAAATTATTTGCAAAACGTGCACGCCTGCAGCGACCTGAGCTGGCCGAGCTAGCAACTAGCTAGCTAGCTAGCCGGACATGCTGGTGACAAATGGGAACTTTCAGGACTTACCGCGCTGGATGTCATACTTTGTTTCGCGGACATAGTCGTCCGGGTTTCTGGACAACACTTTAACCTTCATTGTGTTGTTGAGGAAAATGTGCGTGTATTTCAAAAAGTATATTTCTAGAAGAAATACATTTTACAAGAGAGCAGCCATGTGTTGAAGTTGTAAGGTCACGTGAGCTGAGTTGTTCTTCTTCTTGATTTTTCATGTCGGTTACTAGCTGACGTCATTGGTGCATTACCGCCCCCTGCAGGGACCGAGTGGAACCAACCCCGTTTTCCTCAAAAATCTAAACACATATTTGCTCAGTTCATCAGAAGAACGTTGTAATACTTTAAATATTGTTAATATTATTTACACTGTCTTTTTAATTTCCACATATCCATATTCCACATAATTTCTCCCCTTCCCTGCTATTTCCTCACACAGTGTAACAGAACATGCGCTGCTGTTCATTGCAAAAAAATACATTTTCCTGTAGGATGCTTCCCTAAGAGCTCTAGGTATTTATTGAAGCTGCAACGTCCCAACCTTAACCTTGTAAATACTGTCTCTTCTTCCCTCTTTCTCTCCCTGCAGACCTGCATGCTCCTCCCACCCCCTGCATCCTGAGTGTCTGCCTTTCTTCTCCATTTCCCACATCCCTTCCCACGTCTTTGTTATTCCTCCCCATAGTCTTAATTTCCCCTCTGCTTCACTAAAGTAATACTTTTTTAATCCACCCCTTCTCCTCCTTACAGCCTGTTCAGCCAATGGGCTGAACACGGCAGCGGTGCATTGTGGGATATGTATGTACGTCACGTTTCGTGGCACGCTGGTTGTTTGGTTTTTTAACACGACGCTGAACTGCAGCGACCGCCGGAGCGTCTGGAGACGTCGCTAGAGGAAGGTCAGACAGGTTACTGCCGGGGAGACATACCCCGCCCACATGTCACAACGTGGGTCACCAGCGAGAAGATCACACATATTCCACGCCAGTGTTAATCGTGTTCCGGAGACCATGTTGACCCACGCTGTCGACGGGTAACGAGGACGAGATCCGAGAGACGCGCACCTTGTCCACGCAGCTCCCAGCGGCCGCCCCTATCTTTAGCGTCAGCATGACTTCTTCGCCAAGTGACGGCAGCGTGGACATCAAACCAAACGGTTCCTCCATTGCGGGGAACATCCACCAGTTCTTCAGCCATGTGAAGGTGGAGAACCTGGTGGCGGGGCTGAGTGGGGGCGTAGTGTCCACGCTGGTGCTCCATCCTCTGGATTTGGTCAAAATCAGGTTTGCAGGTGGGTGTAACGCACCACGTGTGAGACACACAGCCTCATGAACACAGTGTGTTGTCTTGCGTTAAATTGATCGAGGTTTTTTTTCGTGCAGTAAACGACGGGCTTGATTTGAGACCTAAATACAATGGCATCATGCACTGTATGAGGAGTGTCTGGCAGCAGGAGGGTCTGAGAGGGCTCTACCAAGGAGCTACGCCAAACATCTGGGGCGCTGGAGCCTCATGGGGTCTTTACTTTTTCTTGTGAGTAAGCTGTCCGCCATGTCGTGTCCCACGCCAGTCAGACAATCAGACACGAAACAAACCATGTACTCTGTCTGCACATTAAAGTGTCACATCTATCTCACAGTGTGTTGTATCAAACCTGCATAGGAGAAGATAGTAGGATACAAGCCCTAGGGAGATACAGTTCAACAATATTTGAACATAATAAATATTAAAATAAACAACACCTCAACAACTAACAACTAACTAGTTAGGCCATGAACGCCTGACTTCACAATGTTTAATGACTTTCTCACAAGATTCTTCTCACAGAACTAGAGCTGCAACTAATGATTATTTTCATAATATATTCATCTGTTGATCATTTTCTCGATTAATCGATTAGTTGTTTGGTCCATAAAATGTCATAAAATGGTAACATGTCTCATTTGTTATGCGAACTCTCCCCACAGTTACAACGCCATCAAAGCATACACGAGGGAAGGTCGTCAAACAGAACTGAGTGCCACAGAGCATCTGGTCTCTGCAGCTGAAGCAGGTTAGCTCCGCTTCTAACCTGGCACGGCCGCCTCGCTTACTAGCAGAGCTGCCCCACGGACACACACTCATAATCAATACTGGCTTCTTCCCAACAACACACACATAATGCTGCTCACATGTTGGGCAAATGCTAATTAGCTCATGTCCCCTCTATTCAGCCAGTCCCCAAAGTCACATGTTGTCTGTTTTTTAAATCAGGTTATGGGTTTCAAAGTAAGCCGCTGAAAAGTGTAATGGGACGGGTCTTTTGAAGAGCAACCACACACTGACATGGAAGGTTCTCAGGGGGGACAGGAATAGATCGGAGCTATGGCTGGAACAACTTCAGTTGATGTTGAAGAAGATGGTGTTCCGTCGTTGATATGTTTTATTTTTTGTTTACATAGCTCTTGGTCGTCCTTCCTTTGGCTTAACTAACATCGTCACGAGCTCACCTCACATTGTGAAGAGAAATAAGGATGAAAACTAATTGCAAATAATCAATTTATTGGCTACACATGCGCTATACATTTGTTATCCATGTGTTAGTATGCCATAGTAGAGCATAAACATTTGTGTCCGCATTAGACCTACAATGTATCAGGGTGATAAAGTTATTAACAATCTGTCTTTCTATAACTCCATAATGTTATGTGCTAATGCATTGCTAGAATTCATAAGAAATTGTGCATCCTTGCAACCTTCCATGAATCAAACGTGTCTCTTGCTGCCTGTCCCTTTACAACGTAGGCATATTGACTCTTACGATAACCAACCCAATCTGGGTGACCAAAACCAGGCTGATTCTGCAATACAACAGTGACCCAACCAGCAAACAGTACAAGGGTATGCTGGACGCATTGGTGAAGATCTACCGGCAGGAGGGGGTGCCAGGACTATACAGAGTAAGTGTTCAGTAAGGGAATTACATTTTGTAAATGTGTAAGCTAGTGCTAAGGAGTTGTTTTAAAGCTTTACTTGTAATAATACAAATGCCACTAGAGGGCACTCCTTAGCCACATTAATACATGTTAAAACACTGAGTCATTGTTCTAGTATGAAGCTATTATTATAAATGTTAATATTGCGCATTGTATTTATTCATGCTATGTTGATGTATTCATGTGTGTTGTATTGCGTTATCATTTGAATGAAGCACAATGGTTCTTTACATAATGTAATAGTGGTGATTGGTGGTTTGAATTCATGATGTTATTGTATTATTTTGTAAGGGGTACATCCCGGGATTGTTCGGGACATCCCATGGCGCGCTCCAGTTCATGGCCTATGAAGAGTTGAAGAGAGACTACACCAAGTACAAGAACATGGCTCCAGAGCAGAAGCTGGTGAGTCAGCGGCCCCTAAGGAGTCATGTTCTCCAAGGAAACACATTCCAGGTCTTAAAGGGCCCCTATTTTACCAACAGCTTGTGAGTGTGAATCACCATTACAAGCTGTTTCAAAATTGTCATGCGACTACCCTCTAGTGACATCACAAGTGGGGGTGTCCACCCAGATGTATGATGACTAGATCGGTCTACCAGCCTACCCAATGGACTGTACCAACTGGTAGGCTTATCTATCCATCATACATCTCGGTGGACACTCACACTTGTGATGTCACTAAAGGGTAGTCACATGACAATTTTGAAACGGCTTGTTGCAATGGCTAATCACACTCACACCTGGTGTTAAAATAGGGCCCTTTAATGTAAACATATGGCTGTTCGCCGCATGCAACTTCTCTCTCACCTAATATGTGTCATAAACGTATACATAAGTGTGTATACATCCGCATGATCACGTTTATCCCTCCTTCCCAGAACTCATTGGAATACATCACAATGGCAGCCCTGTCCAAAATATTTGCCGTGGCGACGACGTACCCCTACCAGGTGGTTCGGGCTCGTCTGCAGGACCAGCACAACACGTACACCGGCGTCGCCGACGTCATCAGAAGGACGTGGAGGTATAGCTTCGCCCAGATTCACCGAAGCTATGTTGAGCGCATCGTTTGCATCGTTCGAATTTCGGCAGTGAAGAAAAAAAAATGGAATTAAAAATTGTGATCTTCTAAATAGAAATTAATTGGCCAATAACATAAGTGATTTAATTTGCGGTGCTAATTTCCCTGAAGAAGTTAGCCCTTTTTTAGACTCATCACACACCAGCGTGGTGACAGATTTGTGTGTCCCTCTCGGCAGGAACGAAGGCGCCCTGGGCTTCTACAAGGGCATGGTGCCCAACGTGATCCGCGTCACCCCAGCTTGCTGCATCACCTTCGTCGTGTACGAGAACGTGTCTCGCTTACTGCTGGGTCAAACCAAATGAGTCGCAAAACAAAACGAGAGACCGTGGGTCTGGAAACTGGCTGTGCACCGCTGGGGGGGGTGCCACTTTAACCGAGACAGCCCACGTAGCTCGAGGGACTTGCTTGCACTTATGAACTCATCATGTTGCCAGGAGCAACAACAGCTTCACTGCTGCGGGGTTAAGCCAGGGCTAGACGGGATGTGCTGAGACTGTGTATTTGAGATGCTCTTTGAAATGTGTTTTTCCTCTCCTGAACAGGGTTATTGAGTTGCAAAAACAGAATCTTAAATTATACTCCCAACACATCGGTCTCTGGAAATTAGAGAGTGAGATCTTTAAACATCAGTGCAAAGTACATGCCTTTGACTCTTGAGTTCGAAAGATTCCTTCCTGAAATTGAAGCTTAACCAAATCATCATGTAACAATATCTAAACACAACCTTTGTTCTCAGGTTTTTAATTGCTTTCATAATTCTTATTAATTAATATATATAAAACATTTTGCTGAATTTTTACAAAATGCATTTTCACATTTTAGTGTAGTATTTGTGTTCCTCCTCTGTTTACATGTGTGTAAAATTTGTGTGGAAATGTTATAATATATTTTTATGTGTGGAAATGTTATTTAAAATGTCATTTTGAAATCCAGCAAATACATATCTGTTGATGATTTTTTTCATCATGCTAATACAAAAGTGAACGGATAACTTTCAATAAGACTGAATAACAGAGACAACAAGTGATTAAACTTAAGTTATAAAAACATGAATACTTTAATGATGGTCATAAATCAGTTTGCTTCCCTGCATATGCTACAAAGCATTAGCAGTGTACAGTAAAAACAACGACTTCTGTTTGGAACAGAATTACAGTACTCTTCTATATAAACTAGCATTACAACGAATACATTCAAGTTAAAAACAATCCCTTCTCGTGTTCCAGCCACACCTGATCATAACACTGCGCTCCTTGGCGGCTCCCTGCCCTTCCCGGTAATTATATATATTCGTTTCAGAAAGATTTGGGAAGCTCTTCAATGACGATCCTGGAGACAGAATTCCAACCCGTGGATGCGTCACCCCTGGGGTAGTCGGCGCATGTCCCCACCCAAACAGCCACGTCCACCAGGCCCGACTTTACGCCCTCACACAACCCTTCCACTGGGGAACACACACACACACACACACACACAGAGCACAGTACAGTCATGTCAAGTTCACACCCCAGCCCTGAAGCCTACTCCAGAGCTGTTAACTGGCTTCAATTTCCCAACACAGCGGTTTTGAAGGTAATTGAAAGCATATTGCTTACAGGAAAACCTTTTTAAGATGCTCTGGGTTACAGCTCTACTTTTTATTGAATGAGTTTATGTTGATGACACGAGGCAACTTTTGCTTGTGAAACCGTACCCTAAAATAGCATCATGCGGGACATAGTAATTTACAAGTGCAAGTACAAATTTAACTTTTTTCATGATATGTTTAACTTGGCGTTAGGTGTGTGTGTGTGTGTGTATATATATATATAGGCCTTACACCTATATTCAAAACTTAATATCAATGTTTTAGAAACATTTTGAAATTTTTATATATCACAAAGCACTGATTTCATATTCACTCAAGATTGAGAGTGAGAATCTGAAGATATAACCTAAAAGCAAACAACCTCAAACTAGTTCCACAAACTATCTAAACTAAACAAATCATAATTGTATAGGATTACAGCAACTTCAGTCTGTTACACAAGTGCACGTCCCTCAGTTCAGTCCTTACCTGAAGAGGTCCTGTGGATGTTGATGGTTGAGTTGAGCTCTGGGCTGCCCTGATCCAGGTAGATGATGGACTCCACAGGCAGGGGCCCTGTGCACTCTGCACCATTAAAGGTGAAGTACCACCTCTGGCAGCATGCGGCCTTACACTTGAGTCTGAGGGAACCGCTGAAGAGGATTCTCAGGGCACTGTCTGAGCGCAGCTTGGTAAATGTGCAGTCCTGAAACCGGCACACAATAGGTTTGGGTTTTGAGGTTTGAGTATTAGGAAGGGCACTAGGCTGGCACTGTCCAATGGTAAAGGAGACCTATTCCATCTGCATCGACTACAGGGATCATTGTTGTTTGTCTTTTGGACAATCTATCAGACTATTGTCTTGACTTTAAAATACTCACAGCAGACTTCCAGCAACTAGAGAATCTCACAAATGCTACACTCCACAGATGTTTTCTTTTACAAGTATACTCGTCCATTGGCCTACATTTAAAGCAGCAGTAGACAAGATTTAGAGTAAACCCCCCTGCCCTTAAGCCCCACCCACCAAACGATGTCCAATCGTACATGTGCGGATCAGCGTAATTGGGCAGAGAAAGGCAACCAGGAACTTGACTTTGTAGAGAATGTTCCTGATTGGTAGCTACAAAACTAGCCCTGATTGGTTGTTTTTTGGCCAGCGGGTTGAACATTTTTTGACTACTTTTTTGAATTTTTGAAGAATTTAGGTTATTTTGGCGAACATTGGATTTACAGATAGCTGCTGGAATGTTATGAGTAATTAGGGCATTTTGACATTATTTTACAGAAATATTGCCTACTGCTCCTTTAATATGTTTCATGGTTAATGTAGTAAGGTACATAAGGGTGATTACATTGAATAGACCAGCAATTATTATGTTACACCTCCATACATCTCCCTAATGTAAAACATAAAGCATTTACTTACTGCTATTTTACCCAGGTCGATGCCATAGTTGAGGGAGTTCCAGGCACACTGCTTGTAGTTGGGTCTCCAGGGCTCCTCGAAGACCTCGCTCACACACTCGCCCTTCTCGCCTCGCATGCCGTCACGGCCGGGGATGCCCGGGGTCCCCGGGATGCCGTTGGTTCCGGGGTTCCCCTCTCTGCCAGGGTTACCGGCCGGCCCCTGCAGACAGCTTCCGTACTTGGGTGTAGAATACAGCCGAGAGAAGACGGTGGTGGTGGTGGTGGTGGTGGACAAATGAAGGCATGAAGGAAGAGGAAGAGGAAAGACATACTGTCTGTCTGAAGACGAGGTCATATGGGTGACTTTGTGTTTCCTATGGGTTATTCCCTACATATTAAGCCCTAATTTGTCCTTCATTGCTCTGAAACGGATTACGATCTACCTTCTACAAGGTGTCACACACGCCTCGCCTTCACACACATACAACTAGCTTAGTGTTTGAGTGTAAATCAGAAAATCAGATTATCGTATAAAACCAAACCTAGTCCCATCATTGAGTGAGTTGATGAGGCCACACGATTTCTGCCACTCAAGGTCTTGTGGTGACAGTTAAACTCAACAAGCTTCCTGGTCAGCATCTGACCATGAGATATCCTGGAGTGATTCACAGTCCTGCAGACCAGCCAGGCCAGCAGCTATGTCTAAAACAGATGCTTCTTTTTTTGTGACGCTGACTCAATCCCCAGACAGACTGGCGGGCTAGTCAGCCGAAGAAGCCAGCACCACACGGGAAGAGGGAGAACCCTAACGCAGTCATAAGGTGACATTTGGTTCTAATCATGTGGTCGACCAAGAGAAAACAAACGCCTGCAGATAGATTACCACATCGGAGGATAGATAATTGCCAAAGGGAAATGTTTTCATTACGAGAGGTTTGATTTGAATGGTTGGATGAATTATAAACTATGGCAGTTTGTGCATGCAGTGTAAACAGTATTTTGTGATGACAACATACAGTGACAAGGGGGACAACTGCTGCCATTGAGCTAACCCTGGTGCCCACTGAGGTTGTGGTCCTGAACAAAGACCATCACTTCCTTGTTTTCTTAAGCATTGGGTTGAGTGGGAGTCGAGGCGCAACATGGCCAAAAGCCAAAGCAAAGAGGTCCTCAAGAGAAAACAAAATCTCCAGTTTCAAGATGGAGCCCTGACTTAAGGGTGGGCGAGTGGGTGGGAGAGGACTTATTTGGGGGGGTTTTAAGCCTTGGATTTGCAAACCCAAGGATTGCACCTCTGAGAGTGAGGATACTGAGTAGGACTGAAGAGCATCAGCTCTCATCTCACGGGCATCTAGATAGAGCCCATGGCTCCTGGAAGAGCGCACGCGTCTGTTTTAGTCATCAAGTGGCCACGCTGGAGCCACCGAACCATCTGCTGTGCTCTGCTGGAACCATGGTGCATGACATCACCCTGCAGTACAGCGCCCGCCGCAATAAAAGCAGTTTTAACAGAATATGCGGTGGAATTGCATGTGATCTAATGGAATTTGTCTGTGTAAAAATATAAAAATAACATCATTATTTGGTCATGAATAGAAATCCCTTCAGAGGTATCGTAGACCACTTCAACAGAAAAGTAATTTTGCCAATAGGGTTTGGTATTCAAAAATGTGGACTAAATTGCGACATGTTAGTAGGGCTGGGGTTTGTATTTGGACCTCATTCAAAGTATACACTATGGTGAATGGAGCCTCTGTCCACCGAACGTTACAGCTGACTTTTATATTAACCTCCCGCCTGGTGAGTGTGTTGCAGCGCTGCCTGAACAGTGAGTCTTAGACATTAGCAGTGTAGGCCGACCTCAAGCAATGGACATGCATCAGAAGCACTGAGGAATCACTTATTAATTGATGCAAGGGCCACAAAAGTTATGCAAAACATGCAATGCGTGGCTTTTTGTGATTTGACCATTTCAAATGCAAATTTCCCATTTGCTTTAAATGTTTTCGCCCCATTTGTTTTAAATAAGGTGGTATTGAATATGTTGGATGATTACCATGGCGTTTGGATTAGTAGACCGTACGTCGTCTGAGATTCTAGTGCAGTTGGGATTGTCTGCATCGTTTCCAGTGCACTAGATACAGAAGACGACATGATTACTAGATTACTAGACTCATTATACAATCCTGCTCTTGTGCGTCAAGTCAATATTTTCAGCACAGGGTTAGTGTTTTTTTTGGATGGCGCATTGCATCCAGGCATACTGCATACAACTACAAAGCGCTACGCATAATCTAATGTTAAGGTGGTGTTTCAAGCTTTTAGCCACGTGTTGTCAACTCTGCTTCACTTAGACAGGAATAAGAGAAGTCTGACTCAATCTAATATCAGAGCTTCCTGTCTGAACTTCTGGTGTTCATTGTGTCTGCTGGGAGGAAGCCAAATAGGCCCATGTCCAAAAGTTATTGTAAATAAAAGACAGACCTTCAATCATTTATTTTCTACCATAACCTATACCATGACCCACTACATTGGCTATTAGGCTTTTCACTATTTGTAATTTGATAGTCACGCAAAATGAGCCTAAATGTTCTACCTCAAATAGTCTACAATTTAAAAGCCTAATATGTGTCAAACAAAGAGAAAACATTTAGAAACGGCTCTGTTCGGATGGGAAACTGTCCTTTTATCCTATGTTTGGCTTCATATACATTTCTCTTACCTTATCAAATTCTGCATCTTTTCGGTACCCTCGGTTCCTCACCTTTTCCACGGCATAAAGAGGCAGAACCAGGCAGGCGAGGAGCAGCAGCTGGCCGAAAGGGGACATCGTGTCTCGGCGAAGATGGGGTTTGAGCCCAAGCTTCAGTCCAACTGGAGTTTTACTCAAGGAGGCAGGTAGGCTGAGAGACGATCCTGAATTGTAGCGTTATGCCGGTTTTCAAAGCGATTTCCGGTCTATTATCTTACTTCCTATGAGCTGTGTACGCCAGTTAACAGTCCCCGGAGTGAGAAGAATAAGAACATGACAAGAACAACAACAACAGCAACAATGACAATACATAGGAAGTTTTGACGAAAATGTTGACAAAGCAATATCCGAATTATGAAACATAACGGATAGCCATCTATCGAAAGTCCCGCCCTCTCTCGCCACTCAACCCATGTAACTGAAGGTCCCGCCCCCTCTCGCCGCTCAACCCATGGAACTAGAAATCCCGCCCTCTCTCTCGCCAGTAACGCTCATTTGTAGCATCCCGTCCCAACCGTCCCGCAGTGAGAGGAGGACGCCTGGGAGCGAGGTTAGGAGGCAGGGCAAAACGGAGAGAACCAGTGAACTTCGCGCTCCACATATTGCGCATTGTAGATTAACCAAGTTAAGTTGTTTCACTAATGAAACTCATTACTAAGGACTCATTAACTCACGTTTCAACATTGTTTTATTGTAATTTTATTATCCAATAACATTTTTATAAAATAAGAAATTGGCATAGGCCTAAAAGGCTAAACATTTGAATGAATCATACGAAGGTATAGGCCTATACGAATATTTTAAAAACAGTATAAAACAGTATAAAGGAAATCAACACTAGGTAAACTGACTTAGGGCCATAAATTGCCACAGCCTAATAGGCTTATACAATTTTCAAGAAAACGATTCCCTTTTATTGCGTGAAGAAAAAACGTTACTTTACTCCCAAATGGTAAAAGACAGCCATTGGACTGGCAAAGGGGGAAATCGGTTCTCTATACAGCAAAGCACAGACCATTAAATACTGGGTCATTAGCAAACACACTGACGATTAATAAGATGAAGAGAATATGGTCCATAATTCATATAAATAACCCATAAACAACACCACTTAGACCTATTTGAGTTGTACATGTATGATGGTTTGTGCTTCAATATACACAGTGCAAAGTGATTTAAATGTTTTTCTTTTGTTTTTGTGTTTTTTTATATTATTTACCAAGGAATAGGAATATCATATAAACGTGCAGTCGCAATTTCACCCAAGCATTGTGTGTATATTCTTCTAAAAGAGCCTTGCATGTAAAGCGTACATTATTGACAAATTGTACGCACACAACTAAAGTTGAGTGGTGTGTGTATTGAGTTCAACAAAATGATTGGAAAAATAGAACCTGAAAAAGTCAGCATCATCTCAAAATAGGCAGTTTGAATCACATAAACAAGGCCTTTTGAAAACAGTATAAAAGAAAGTGTCAGACTACATTTGCTAAACATTCTTTTCAAGAGAAGTCGCTTTCACAAAAAAAACCCTAAATGGAACGATCACCAAGCAGTTTGATTGGCAACAGAGTGACCTCCTCCCCAACACACCCAGTGTAAGACTAACCCAGTGGAAGAGACATTTAAACAATACATTATTTACATATATATTGCATTTGTTCACTACAGCTTGCAGTTACATGGACAAAATATTTCTATGGAAATCCCCAAAATAGGTTTCCATGTGTCGTATAGAACAACACGTCTATTGCCTGTTACATAGAAAACAAAGACAGGCCTCACACAGCAGACAGACATTCAGTCTTGATAGCACAATAAAGCTAAGTGACACCAAGCCACCATTAAAAAAGATTCAATGAATATATACCAGCAAAGGGCCCTGAATGAACCCCCTCGCCTCTACACAAGAGTTTTAAAAGCTTGCGGTGTGCTAAAACCACGCTGGCTTTCTAACGACCAACTATGACGTCACTAATACAATAAAAAGAGAAAAGTACTCATGTTAAGATACAGTGAAATCCAAGTCTGTCACAAACAAATGTGCGCAGATAACAGCTGGCATTTACGGCAGATTTTCTAAACTAAAAATCAATGGTTGGTTTGTTTGGTTGGTTGGTTCATCGGCTGGCTGGTGAAGCAGATGGATGGATGGATGGATGGAAGGATGTGTGGAGGGTCGCGAGAGCTGGACGTCTCAGCAGCTACTGTCCTTGTTCTCCTTGTCCTCCTGGACTTGATGCACTCCACGGGAGGAGGAGCCTCTGGCACTGCCGCTGTGTGATAGGTTTAAAGCTGGATGATGCTGTCCACTGGGGAGCTGTCTGGCCTCTGATAGGTCACTCCTGGGAGTCACCCTGAGCCAGACACAACACATTACGACGACATTATTGTGATTGCATTTTAAGAAGCAAGGTAAAGGCAAAGTATCTCAACTCTAGGTAGTTGAGATACACTAATACCTTATAGCACAAATCAACAGATGACCACCTCCATTTTGGAAGCATAGGAGCGTTGGAATGTTAGTTATTATGTTGGTAGTAATTGTTTTTTGGTCATTGTTTTGAAATTAATTGTGAAATTATTCACTATTATGGGGAGACATTGTTGTGTTTGAAACCACAGTTTCACAGTTTGTCATGCGAGATGAGGCAAATTGTTTTCATTAGCCTAGGTTACAGTATATTTATTAAAAAATCCCATGACGCATTGTGATGTACAAGCCCTATACTTAAGACCAAAGTATGTTCCGTGTCCGACTTACCTTCCGTCTGGAAGGCGCCGGAAGCTCTCCGAACGGCTGCTGACTTTACCGGAGCTGCCAGCCTTGCTTCGCCTCTCCCCCACCTCCCTCTCTTGGTCTCTCTCCGCCCCGCGCCGAGAGCCTCGGCTGGAGGTGGCCCGCTCCAGGTGCTCCCTCCTCGGGTTCTCGGAGGTCTCCGAAGAGCCCCTGGGGTCGGCGAAGGGTCCCGGGGAGAGGGCACTCGGGCCTCCCCCTGCCACAACCGCGGTGCCGTGGCCGCGGTGGCTGTCGACGGTGGTGTTGGCCGCGGTGGTGTTGGCCGCAGCGGCGGCGGTCTCGGCACCGGTGCTGGTGCCCATGGACTTGGAGATGACCTTGAGCTTGTGGGAGCTGGGCTTGTAGTGTTTCTTCTTGTGCTGCACGCGGCTGTTGTGCTTGAGGAAGAACTCGCAGGACTCCTGCAGCACCCTGCGACTCTCGCTGATGGGGCTGTTGATGGGGCGCAGAGCACATGGTGGGTGTCACCAGGATGACCGGCATCATGTTATGCACATCAGAGAAAGGCTGTCGTCCTGGTCCTGGAATCGCTTGTGTGTCATGTCGTGTGTCATGTTAATTTAATCTACTTTATCTAACCATTTACCGACACTAACATTTAAAAAGCTACACATATTTATTTCCCTTCCTTTTTCTTGTAATTGAACTAACAGTACTACTATCGAAATACAAATATTACACAGAAACACAACATATTACCAATACAAATGCAGCAATGCTACACTAGTATTTTTTGTTACATCAAACTAATGGCATGCCCTATATTTGTCCTCAGCTTCTCAAAGAGCCCTTATGACGTGTTGTGCACAGTGAACGGCTCATCGTGAACACGCTGCGTGTGGCGCTGTTTGAACTTGTCTCTTACTCTCTCTTGCGGGTGCGGTTGAAGAAGAAGGCCCACTGGGAGCAGGTCTTCTTGCTGCTGACCCAGAACACGGCAGAGATGCCCACCACCAGGGTCATCAGGTACTTGACCAGGAACAGAGCCAGGTCCGGACGGGCACTCTCTGTCGTCTGGGAACGAAGGAGCCAAACACAAACGGCAAATAATAATAACGATAAAATAGAAACCTTGTGACCTGAGGTGGGTGTCTGTGTGTGCGCGTGTGTACGTGTCTGTAATGTTCACTTTAAAAATAACAAATCTAATTAGGAACAAACCGCGACAAGGAGTCTCATGTCTTCAGCTGTCATGCGCCCTTTGGTTGCGTCCATTGCCTGTTTATTGTGTCTGCCAATATCCATTCTGGGGATCTTGTGAATACTTGTTTCTAATTCCATAACCCTGACTGCAGCAACGACTTAATTGGTAGTTCGAGATCATTATGATGCAAGTATTGACGTAAAATATTTCTTTCCCCTGTTATATAGGTCCAACTTGCCTCCAATGGATGGAAAATCATTTGAGGTGGATGTTAGCATGGCTGACTGGTGTTTGGAACATTCTCCAATACTGACACCGTATCGTTATTGGCTCCTTCCTAATGTAAAACCCCAAACACACATACACATACACACCAGGGTAGGAAATTAACTGTGTAATACGTTTTGGGGGTATTTTAGATAAATTCCAAGGTAATTTTATCAAATGTTGGGAAATACCTTATTCGTTATTCTGTTGCATGACAAAATCTGGACCCGCTTTGCAAATACAGAGTAAAATACAGAAGTAAGTAGGTATTTTACGGGGGGTATTTAAAAGCCCCCG
>OMNR01022391.1:1880-12489 GCA_900303205.1 Mora moro
TCCCCCCCCCCCAGTAATAAAATGGGCACTTAGGCATCTAGACGTGAATGGCTCTGGGAAATGAATCTGGATGGTTATGTGGAAAACAAAGAGAGAAGCGTGTCTCGCTAGCATGCCTGAGTGTAGGCCAACACCGCTGGGAGACAACCCTTTAGGATGAAGGAGGTTGATGGGTTTGGATGAAGGATGCAATGTCAGCAACTTTATGGGACATCATCATATTTTTTATTTTCTATGATACCAATACCATAGTGTGTTACTGGTATCACATAAAATAAAAAGCAATTCTCAATAAAGAAAGAAGAATGAAGAAATTGTTCTAGAACGAGGAAGAGGAAAGAAGAAGAAAAACGATAGACTACACAGCAGTGATTATGTAGGCGTGTTCATCGCATGAGACTATCACTCTACAGTTAATAATAGGCCGAATACAGTTATAATTAGTCTAGTAGTTGACAACACTAATAGGAGTACATCATTGTTACATCCTTATCTCTTTGAATAGACGTCGAATAGACGAGATGAGAGAAAGATAAGCCCTTACTCAGAGAAGTGACGCGTAGGGCGAGAATGAGAAACCCTACACTGAACAGGTATACGTCGTGACGTCACCGAATAACCTCAGCAAACTCATCAGCAGAGGTAAGGGGGGGGGGGGGAGAGAAACAACCAAGCAGCAACGAAACAAACAAACAAACAAACAAACAAACAAACAATCACAAGCACGTCAATCTTAATATAGCTACACATACATTTAGGCCCACCCAGGCATTTCGAGCCCACACAACACAGACAGTTGAGGGCACCTGCACCCTCTCAGATAACAGGTGCATCACCGGGAGACGGGCTGCTTTGGGGCCGTTAGGGGAGACGTCCACAGCCCTCTGCTGCGGACACAGCCGACTCCACGTCGCTGCATTGGAGCACAACTTTCTTCCATTGAGAACGCAAAAGCGTGTTGTGAGATCAATGGATTCAGACGCCGCGTGTTCCGTCACATCTCAGTTAACAGTCAGTCAGTCAGTCAGTCAGTCAGTCAGTCTGCTGAAGCTGATCGACGCATATCAGCACTCTGACATCTAATCGATAGTGTGCCAATGGGCCTAATTCATCAATGCAGACGCACACTTAATGGTAAAGGAACGAAAATAATGCACATACGTTTAAAAGCAATAAATATGCGAAATTATCAAATAAGCAACTTAAAAAAAAAATGCCCTGTAGCATCTTGATATCTGATCTCTGTACATTGTGCGAGACGTCGGGTTGCAGTGAAGTATACAGCCAATGGAGCCCACTGGTGGCAATAGTGCAATCAAGCATGACTAACCTCAACGCAATGAATATCCGACTTCTTTTTGGTGATTTTTCAGTGCGTTATCATCTTCCTCGGAGTGGGCGCCGGGGCTCTTGCCTCCGCTCAGTATCCCGGACCGCAGGAGTGCTGCCCGGTGCTGGAAGGGGCGGCGAGCCGGCGGACAGGGGGGATGGTCCAACAATAGGCCTGCCGTCATGACACCACACGGTCAAGCAAGCAAACCTCGACGAAGTACCAACAAATGCTGATATTCCTGTTTCATTTATTAATAATATATTTTTTTTTAAAACGGTAATGTTCACGATTTATTAAAAAACGACAATGTATATATATTTTTTAAAACAAAGTACTTGTCGTATTGAAGCCGGTTGTCCGCCATGGCGCTGGGGGGCGCTGTGTCTTCCTGCACGGGGTGCGTGAATAAATCTTCCCGAGGGGGGACAGTCTTTCCTTCCGGCTCCGGTCCCTAACCAAGTGGAAAGGTAAAGCGATACCCGGCATTGTAATCCTAAATTATCTTTAACATCGTATGTAATATTCAATTATATTTCTCACCGTGGGTCACGGTGTGTGTGATATATACATAGCTGGTCGCATTTCTCTACTAAACACCCCGTACCGTCCTGTAATATGTTATTAGTCGCAGCGCATCTCCTTCTATTCTGGTGGAGCCGCCATCTCTTCACACTGGCACAGCCAGTTTGTTAATATTCAGTAGGAAGTCTACATGTGCTTGTGGTAGTAACGTTAAACGTATGTCTTGTATGTTATACTGCCCATTTTGTTGTTGCAACAAAACTTTTCAGCTACAGTTTTTCATAACTAGCCTACAAGGCGGTCTGGCTAACAAGCTAGGGGTAGCTATCAACCAGCACTGACGGGATGTCACTAGTAGTAACCGGTAGCGGCTAAGCTAGTCGGTCTACAATATGTATCTAACTGTATCCTCACTTTGAACAGATGCTGATGCCCAAGAAAAATCGCATTGCAATCTATGAGCTCCTCTTTAAGGAGGGAGTCATGGTTGCCAAGAAAGACGTCCACCTGGCCAAGCATCCCGAGCTTTCCGACAAAAATGTGCCCAATCTTCATGTGATGAAAGCCATGCTGGTGAGAATTTGATATTTTTTTTTTTGTGATCTTACGGTTGATTTCAAAATGTATCGCAGGCATGTACATGCATCATGGATGCATGTACATAAATACAGTAGCGCTTGAAGAATGTACATTGTGCACTATACTCAAGTTGCATAGCTTCATTAACCCACATTTTGATATATAAAGGTTATATTACGCATGGTGTGTGGTTCTGCATTGCTGTTGCTGATTCTAGGTGTAGTCGGTCAAAATCCACTAATTCAATGACATCTAGTAATCTTTGTAATCTAAAAATATGTCGTACAAATTAACTGCCAAGTGGCCATCGCCCCTGACATGTAGTTGCTTTTTTGAAGGCATGCATAACTTACGGCATTGGCTTCTCTGGGCTACACAGGTGATGTAGACACCCACAGTGTACCTACAGTGGCTGTTCGCCACAGAAGTATGATGTGACCAAGTTTGTTCATGTTCAACCCTCCTATTTGGCGGTCCCAGGAGTAAATGTATGCTGCCGTATGCTTTTGTTTTCTCAGTCCCTGAAGTCGTGTGGCTACGTCAAGGAGCAGTTTGCCTGGCGCCATTTCTACTGGTACCTGACCAACGAGGGTATCCAGTACCTGAGAGACTTCCTCCACCTCCCCCCAGAGATTGTCCCCGCAACCCTGCGTCGCCAGACCCGCCCTGAGACCGCAAGGCCCAGGCCCAAGGGTATGTCCTTCATGGCTAACGAATATGGGGTTATTTCGATGACACTTTTATCTAAAGCAACTTTCAATTGAGGCTGAGAACATTAGTCCTCGTCAACTCGTGTGGGTATTTCTAAAGTTTTTTTTTTCCGCGTTGGCCTACCGTCCACACCAAAATGATGTTTCAGGTCACTGAAAACAAAGCTTTTGAAAAACAGTTTTCTGTGTATTCATATGGACCATTGAAACATGTTTCTTAAATCGATGACCAATTTACACATGGAAGTTGCTTCACACATTGCGCATACGGCAGAAACCCACAAACAATGGCGGACTACCAGTGTGTTTGTGTGGCTAGTACTGTTGGGGTTAATTACATGTTTACAAGTCAAACTAGTGTTCATCATACAGCCTATCAATGCATATGCGTCTGATGTTCTGTGGTGTTCGACACAAGGTTGTATCGCCACCTACTGATCTGGCATGCTAATGTCAACTTTTTAAATCTTTTTTGCGTTCGCTTATGGACAGATATTTTCTATAACACCGTTGGTGTGGAGAATTTTATTTTTTTTTAAACTGAGGGGTAAAACTTTTTCAGAAATACCATAGGTGTGGATGAGGCCTCAAAGTGCATATGTCTGCATGATAGTTTAGTGGCTAGGGTTCTTCCAACTACCAGCCGAAAGGTACTGGGTTTCATATCCTCAAGATATCAAGTCTCTTTTTATAAAAATGCCCACTAAAATAGTGGGGGGGGGGAATGAATGAATGAATGAAAAGTGGACATGATGAATTAATGATTTATGAAAGTAGTTTGTCAAACCTTGCACAATCATGTATTTTCTGTGGTTGGTGTAAGCTAGTGGGAATCCTTTTTCACATAATACAATTGTCCAAAGTACATAAGCATTTGCATGTTTTATTGTAGCTGGGTTTGCGCTGGGAGGGCATGGTCATTCAGTTGGTAGAGACGAGCTGAGTGGGCGCATTCCATAGGGAATGTTGGTGTAAACGTGGCTGACCTGGCCACCCCACCTGAAAGGACTTTGACAAAGTGGTTTGAATGGTAGACCACTGGCTTTATACTGCATCTTGTTCTTAAAAAGGTCTCTAAGATAGTTATTTTCTTCCTAGCCCAATATCTGAGGAGTTTAAGACAAATTATATCTAAATGTTATCCTTGACCTACATCCTGGAAAATGCTACATCTTGTTCTACATTTTTACATGGTAAACTAACTTTACAGTGTAGCTCTTTACTTGCCCTGGATGGTCCAACTCCGCACACCTCATCCAGCTTGGGTTGGACCCCATTTTTATGACAATGGATACCCTAACTTCAGGCTTCTTCCCTCAGACTTGATTGTCTTGATTAATTGAAGTGTCCTTACCAGCTGCTTACCGTGTGACTGCTCCTCTTTCAGGAATGGAGGGAGAGAGGCCTGCCCGCCTCCGTGGAGAGGCAGACAGAGATGCCTACAGACGTTACGCTGCACCCGGTACGTATAACCACCACCACCACCTAACACTGCTGCTCACTCAGGTCTTGGATGTTCATAAAATACGTTTCTAGGACTTTGCTTTTTAATGTGATGGTTGCTGTTATTTATTGAACTGTTTGTTGTTCGCAGCTGGTGCTGACAAGAAGGCAGAGGCTGGCGCTGGAGCTGCAACAGAGTTCCAGTTCGTAAGTAACACTTGTCTGTAGGTTTACAGATGTGAGCATTTCTAAAATTTAAATGTCTTTCTGTAAACATTCACTGGTTTCTGAATTTTTATTTGGTTTGTTTCTTTCCAGAGAGGCGGCTTTGGGCGTGGCCGAGGACAGCAGCCTCCTCAGTAAATTGTTTTACTTTCTGTACAATAAAACGTCAAATACACAACGTGCTGGTTTCAGTGGTTCTTTCCAAGGTGGGTGTCCTTTTTTGAGTTGTCCTTATAAGCAACAAAGCGTAATGTCCCAATGCCACTGGACAAATCCTGTTACTGAACTTGGAATAAAATATTTTAATGAACAAATGTTATAGGTTAAATGGTTTTCTAATGGCATGGATAATGGGATGTATGTACAGAACAATTGAAATGGTAACTAAATTGGGTACTAAAAGGGGACTGTCTGAAATAAACTGTCAGAACCCTGCACATGGGAACTTCAGTAACACTAGTGCAGTTTACACTAGTGCCTATCTTGCTGGATAACTTTCTCGGCACTTAAACTACTGTACAAGTACATCTGCCCATTACTAGGTGATGCCAATAATGGCATGGAAGTAATCCTCACAAGTCCCTGATGTAACTGCATTATCAAATTATGTGATTAACCACAAAATAAAAGCAGGCTTGTATGTGAAATACTGGTGTTTATTTGTTGGCACATGTATATTACAATCTTCAGTCTTCTCACGGGTTTACTCCACAGAAAAAAGTCCAGTGATGCATACCTTGTAGAACTACACACATGTAACTTCAAGGCTGAGCTCGATCAGAACAAGTGCTTGAGTGATTTTATTCGCAGCTTGTTTTGGGGTAGTAATTAAACTAGGAGAAAATGAGTGAAAATACCTTGGTATCAAACAGTCTATGCTGAAGTAACTACATGAAACTTATCGTCATACAAGGTGTAGTACTTCTGTTAACCATTAGATGGCGATGCCAGCCACTCATCGGGTGGTTTATAATTTTACCGTGCGTGTATAAGGGAGGGGAAACAATTTCAATGTCTTTAACCGCCACATCCATTTCAAATATCAAAACACGATGTCGAAACCGTCTTTTTCATGCCAAATTAGGAACTGAGAAGGAAGGGTTTCTGATAAAGCCTATCCCCCCCCCCCAAAAAAAAAAACCCAAAACAGTTGGACATTTAACATTTCAAGTCTGATGGCAGACAAACTCAAATCTGGGTGAAGGGGGCATTTCATTTTCTTTTGCTTCTAATGTATTTCGACCAATCATGTTGCTAGGGGCGGGGATTTGTGGACACTCATTACATGGAATGGGTCTACTGGAACCAACCTGACCGGCAGAACCACAACATGATATGGCTGACCATTAATCTCGGATCCAGAAGAGGACTGACGTTATTGGAGAAGTCCTCGCATTCAATTTGGTATTATCACTACAGTAATCAATTTGTCAATCAATAACATCTTATAGCCAGACAGGATCAAAGGCTTGAATACCTCCGCCCGACTGTTATAAAAGTATTTTCACTTTACAGGGAAGTTCAATTGTTTTTAAATGCCAGGCAAATTGGTAAAGCAAAGACTTTGAACACCACACCTTGTCAGCCCAGCGATAATAAAAAAACAACCCTCAAAGGGTAAAGGTTCAAGATCCTCGGTGAAAAGCATTTTCACAGCCAAGGTAAGAACTTCCTCTGCCTCTTCAAAGACATTTCTGTCAAAGTGGAGGGAGTGAATATGGGACTACATCAGGTGTCAAGTTACACAATTAGTAAATAACTATCTTCCGAGACGATTATTCTCAGATAAACAATGAAATGGCTTTGGAGCCACTAAGAGACTAACCACTGCCCGGCCACGTTCAGGCCTGCCATTGCAGATCAGAATATACATGACAGACAAATGGTTCAGCCAATCAGATTACAGATTTTACATGTCATACTCCTGGGCCTCTTTTTCCCCCCTCAAAAAGGAAAATAAATGAAAATACATGGATTTAAATTTGTACACATATATTTACTTTGGTTTAAGAAATTTTAGAGTTAAGTTAGAGTTTTCTTCTTATAAATAGGCTCCTACCCCTCACCCCCCAAAAAAGCTCGCAACATTAATTGTTCTTAAGCAAACCTTTTTAAAAGTGAAAACGCCTCACCTCGAACCTCAACGCCAATGTCGCTCTTATAAAAAAGGGTCAATCCAATGTTTTTAAGCCTCGACTGAAACACCATGTTGCACTCACAGACGCGTTAGAGAAGTGTCTTTTTGTACTCGTTTTTGATCTATACAGAAATTAACAATTTACAGTAAAAACGTCTTGCATGCTATCTACAGCGCCTCCAGTTTCACAGTATTGCGCCAGCTGCATCCCATGACACAGCCTGCATTAAGAGACATTAGCCAGACAGAGAGAGAGAGAGAGACAGAGAGAGAGACAGAGAGAAAAACCAAAAAAAACTATTATCCAAAAAGCATTTTACACATTAAAAACAAGGTGTCAAACTGTACAAGGCTGTTTTGTTCTGCATCGTAGCAAAGACAGCGCTTTACATTACGTTCAATTCTCAAGCAGGTGTTTTAAGTCTTTTTTTTTTTTTTAAAGGATGCAGATTAAATACTTGATGATGGACAAAACAAAAAAAGACCATAAAAGTGCCCACAAAAAAAAACTAAAACAAACAAAACAAAACATTGTAAAAACACCATCTGGTGCCTTCAGGAGCACAGTGAATGTAAACAATCGCTACTAACCGAACTGAATGGGAAGAGTATACTGAATGGAAAATAAAACAAAGGGCTGGACAACAAAGTGATATGTGCTGAATTTAGAAATGATAAACCCATGGTTTCTGTATGCCGCAAGCCGTCTCGGTATATGGAAGAAGTCTTCCCCACTCGACTCCCGAGAACTCAAACAAACGGCCCCTGGAGGTGTGTAAGGGGCCCCTAGTTGACCGGCCACGTCGATGAACCGCTCCAACCCATTTAGAAAGACACCCCTACGAGCCTCTTACATGGCTGGTCGTCGTCACACCCGCTGGTCAGACAGGGGCTCTTCACAGAGCGACGGTGAGCAGACAGAAGGGGTGGTTTTACATTCTCCCACTGCCCTCTCCATGTACACAGGTGTACAGTATTCTACGGTGGAACCTGTAGTGTTTGGCTAGTTTTCCCCCCCCCCCAAATATGGAGAAACTTGACACAATAAAAAAAAAAACTATCAAGGGGGCCCAAATCCTTCTGGTCTGTGAGACAAAGCCAAAAAATAAGAGGCAAAATGAGGGAGATAAATCTAAAACCTTACCACAGAAAGAGAAAGAGAGAGAGAGAGAGAGAGACAGAAAAAACAAAAAGTCAAGATGCACATGATCAGCATCAGGTCACTCAAGTGCATGAGACGAAACAAAACAGTGCTCATGCAATACATGCTTCGCAACACCATCCAAACACGCTTTGTATCATTAAAAAAAAAAAAAAAAAACGGGCCACCATATTACCACCAGGTACACGCGACATCTCCAAAACCTACTCTGTACATTTGTGACATCACAAGTGGGAGCGCCCCCCCCCCCATGATGTGTGATCGATTGACCAGCCTATCAAACCTCTGGGAAGGACACTCCCACTTGTGATGTCATTATGGGCCTTCTTCGCTGCCTGAGTGTGGGAAGCGAATGCGGAATTCCACATTCAGTTCTCCCACCCCGGGTAGCGTCGAGAACCAAGGTATAAAAGGCCCATAGGGTAGACTTTAAAATGGCTAATCAACGTCAGGGGCCCCTTAAGAGGAGGGACAGCACGCCCATGGGGCACATTCAGCCACAGGAAGAAAGAAAAACAAACAGAAAAGGAGGAGACGTTAACAACGATCACCAGAAGCCTTCAGCGTAAGCACTATGTACAACAACGTTTACATTACGACAGTGAAAAGTAGTTCTTTGCATTCAATAAATCACCACGCTAAGGGTGCGTTAAGGAAAGAGAAGTAGGAGTTTAGAGAAACTTCATGCAGTCGTCAGTGAAAAGAAGAAAAAAAAAACAGAACGGAGGGATCAGTAAAAAAAAAAAAAGAAAAAAAACATTTACAAAGTGTTTTTTTTTTTTTTTTTTTTTTTTTTTTTTTTTTTTCCTTAGAATAGTCACCCATCACTTGTGATCAAGTCTGTGCCACAGCACTGGCACAAAAAGAGTTGGCAAGGCAAACCATGTTATTTATATATAAAAAAACAAAACAAACAAAACTAAAACAAACAAAATAAAGAGAAGAGAAGGAGAATTATACAAGTAAGAGCGCAAGTGGTGGCCAAAAACCAGAAAGAAGCCCTGGGGGAGACGTGGTTAAGGTTTGGTTGACAGTTATCTAATCCCAGACACGGAGCTCTGGCTGAGGCTGTAGCTGGGGGCCAGGTCCCCGCTTATCGTGGTCACCAGGGGAGACCCGTTGCTGGTCAGACACCCGTCCTGGAGGGCCTGGAAGTAGGTGGCCTGCACGGGCTTGTGACACCGCAGCACCCGCATGGCATCGTCTATCGTGAACCAGTCCCTTTTCCTCCCTGTGGACGCAGACGAACAAGCCGCTGTTGTTTTTGTCGAGCAGCAACAACGACAGCGCAACAAGTTATGGTAAATATTAAAGACAGCATGAATAATCAGCATTGTAAAAACACAGTGAAAAAAACAAAACAGCAGGGGAATAACAGGGCATGGCCTGAAATCTCCTTAAATCGGTATTAATAATAATTAGGCCTGTGTGGGGAGAGAGAATTAAAGGCCAGCGACAACAGCATGTGACTGTGGAGGGGGAGAACTTTGTACGCATGATCCCGGGTGTTATTGTTGCGAGGGAAACAAACGGCAGGCTTTACCAATGTTGACAGAGTCCTCCCAGTCCTCCAGCAGCTCCGTGACCACCAGCACGTACACGTAGGTCCTGTGCTTCCTCTCTCGGTTCTGTCGGGGCGAATGTGATTGGTCACCTCTGGTCGTGAATTAAAGTGATAAGGGAAATGCTATGGGGGGCAAAAACAGAAGTTGCCTCACTCACCTCAAAGACGCCGACCAACCGACCCAGAGTCCCCTTGACGCCGGCCTGTTGAAGGGAACATGGAAAATAAACACACAAGGTCAAATGATACCACAAGTCAAAACGTGAGAAAAAGAAAAAAAGAAGAAAAAAAAAGGAAGCACTGAGGTTATACTTATATGGAGGCGGGGAGGTAGTTAGCACATCATTTCCTCTTCATTTTTAGTATAAACGTTGCCATATCTGGCCAGGTCAAATGCTTAAGTCTCAGTGGTATCCATGGTAACGTTGTTGAACAGATTTATTAGACAAACTGCTCTTTACTGTCGGATACGAACAGGGGGAGGATTTAAATCATCTTGGCCAATAAACGATCATTAATACTTTCACCGCTGTATAAAAACACACTCGTAGTTAGGATAACAACGCCTTAACATTAACAAACTCTCCTCTCCTACTAATGGCCGCCGGGTCTCAACTTTGTAAAGGTCGCAACCTATTTTAAAAGGCTAAACGCAACGATATTTCACACATACGAGTATAGACAACCACTCAGGGGAAGATGCACAGTTTGTGCGCGGTCCTGAGTTGCCCCCAGAGGTTGGCTGGTTGGTTGGTTGGAGAACCACAGCTAGACACACAGACCGAGGCCACCACCGTCATCTTCTCGCTCTCTCCTTCAGGTTCCAGTTTCAGTCTATAAATAAGTGTTGACTGCACATGCTTTACCCTAGCTTCCATCCCTCTCTCTCTCTCCCCCCACACACACGCTCTCTCTCTCTCTCCCTCTCCAGGCA
>OMNR01022459.1:1387-14028 GCA_900303205.1 Mora moro
AATGCCTGCATCTCTTGTTTATTTTAGTACTTGAGTACTGCTACTCAGAAGTACTCACACACACTCACACACACACACCCACACACACACACAGACAGCAAGATGCCTAACCCCCTGCCTGCTCATTAATGACATGTATCTAAAGTAATTTAAGTTAATTTAAGTTGCTTTGAATAAAAGCATCTAAATGACAAAATAGTAAATAGGAGGATGGTGCCACGCACATTCCATGCCGCCATCTTGGTGTTCTTTCACCATTTATCATTCGAATAATAACAACTGGTTGTTTGGCCATAATTCTTGGTCAAGAAGTACCAAGGTGGTGGCTGAACTTATTTTATGGAACTTCAGATCAAATGATTGAAACCCTCCTATGGTAATAGACTGATTAACTTATTTTAGGCATGGTGAAATGAGTAACGTGAGAGAACTTCAATATTTCCCCTTTTCCTCCAACCACAGGCTCTGGATGCCTCACTGCAGCCCTTGAAGTTGCCACAGGCCGCAAGGCTACTGTAATTGGCAAACCCAGCCGCTTCATGTTCGAGTGCATCTCCAGTCAATTCACAGGAGTGGACCCGGCCCAGTGCCTGATGGTGGGGGACCGCCTGGAGACAGACATGCTGTTTGGATCTAACTGCGGCCTGGACACCATGCTCACCCTCACCGGCGTATCTCAGATGGAGGACGCTGAGGAGTACAGCAAAAGTGAACAGTCCACCAAGCAAAGCTTTGTGCCCGACTATGTGGTCGACACCATCGCAGACTTCTTACCTGCTTTCGAGGAACTGGACTCACTGATTTAATGCATGGAGGTCTATTACACTGTGTAAGGACTATGGATGATGTTGACATCTATTTCATTACAAGTGCAATACGATCCTGTGTTCCGAAGGGGCCAAGGTTGTCAGAATCAAACTGTATGCTCGTGACATTGCACTGATTACATAAAATGAAGATTGCGTATGTAAAGATGATGGCGCTTATGAATTGTAACAGTGGTGTTATTTTACAATCTTATGTACATAGGCACTGAATTTTGTGACTACATTACAGCAAGAATAGAATATGCTGCACAGTTCCAAGACCACCCTGTTGTTCCCAATACCTCAGCATTGGCTGCTGTTGTGCCAAGTTGTGGCTTTATAATATCTCTTTGTTAGTGTTCCTATGAGTACGCTCACTCGTCCAATTCAAACGGGTTCATGGGCTGTGTGTAATATGACTTGTTTTGTGAGGGCACATATCTGCCTGTGATGTTTTTGAACTGTGAAGGCCCTAAAGGCAAAGCAACATACATACATACGTATGGATGTGGAATTTTCTTTTTCACTTGTTTGAGAATAGTATTTATCCTTATTCAGAACCACTCGGTGCAAGATGAAAAAAAAAATGGGTTTGGCTAAAACGTCCGGTTGTAATCATTTGACATTTGGCTGTGCATGTTGTGCAACTTGGACTCCTCAATGGTTTTTTGTAATTCTTGTGCCAATATTTACATGGGTTATAAATCAGTAATTACTTTCTAAGAAGACACAGGGCAGACTTGCCAGTTGTAATATCTGTGTTCATGTCTTAGCAGTTCAACTAGCACAATAAACATCCAGTGTCATGAAGGTTTCCGTCAGTCATCTTGCGAAGGACATTTAAAAAAAGAGACACACAGAAATGTCCCGCTTATTGTCGGAGCAACACACAAAGCATTGAATGAATAGAACGCCAAGGTAAACGATAATATTTTAATCATTCAAAACCAGCATTTAATGTAAATGCATTCCCAGTTCATTTGTGTTCTTCCTTGGCCACAATCGCTGCAGCAACATATACTCGACAATTTATACTCTTAATAGATTATTGCAATGGAACAAACCAACAGAGAAGACATCCGTTATCCCTTTTGTCTTAAATGTACTCCAGCCATGACATTGTATTTAGCTAGCGGCTTCAGTTGGGTAACACACACCTTATTCAATGCTTCATACTGTATCGGAAAACAATGGTGTGCAGTATGTCCAGCAACTGGTCAGAGAAAATAATAAATGGACTGTCTTGCTGTGTTTGGGAGAACATGATAGAAACTCATTCTCCCATATAATTAAGACGAGCATAAAGTCTATACAGCGTTTAGGAAACAGATTTAATATGTACATTCTCAACATGAACCGTCTCATACGTTAATCCGTATAATGTCTGATGCATTGAGGATGCAGCAGGTGCCCTTGTGTTGAGGAATAATGAAGAAAAGACTAGTTTATTTCAGCAGATGAAAGGTCCATGTTGCATTCGCACTGAGCCTGTAGTTCACTCGGGTCCACCGCGCTGTGGAAATTCAAGACAAAAGTTAGAACGCAGAAGTCACAAGACGTTTGGTTACATACACAAGTTATACAAGTTTTGAACTTGTGGCTATTCCACACAGCAGTAGAATTCCTTTAGTGTCTTTCTAAATGTGTAATGGGCCAACTAATCATGAATAACTAATCTTGTGGATTTAACCACAAAATCGCAACCACTAGAAATGTGGCTTCCACCTTTCTAATGAAAATGGGGGTAAATTATTGATTTCTTCACAAACGTATACAAACACATCAGTACCGTTATGTAAACAGTTTTACGTGCTCTTTGGAGGCAGAAAAGTGTTCACCCGAACACTGTCATCAAGTACAGACAGAGAGTGGCTGACCTGGATGTAGTCCATCTCCTCCACCACCATGGGTCTCCTGCGGTACCTCTGGGGTACCAGCTGGATAGAGGCCAGGGTGTCCGGGGATCCAGAAAGCCTAGCGAAAGGTGCGGCAGGTCTGGCTAAAGGAGGCGTTGTCCCTACCGACGGGGAACTCTGTTGTGGAAGGTTCACCGCCAATACTTTCAATGCATCAGCGGCTGGAAACAAGGAGTGCAGAGGGGCATGTTTAGAGCAAGCAGTAACTGTGGTCTTGTGTGCGTTTGATTTAATATGAAAGGCATACACTTCTCATGAATATTTTGGGAACATACATAAACAATACATACAAGTAATGACGCAACTATAACAATAGTAAAAACTCTAAATAAGGATACGTTGTAAAACACACCAACTTACCATTTGGCTTTGGAATACCTAGCCTGTCCGGGAACTTGATCAGAGGAGCACGGGGCCGTATAGCCTATAGAACAACAAACGGAGACACGACAGCAGAAGTTACAGCACAACACACATCTTACTGGGAGGAAGAGGACGGTATACAGGACCGGCACGTTCGGCGTTTCAATTGCGACAATAACAGGGAACGGATCTTGAACGATGACAGTCACTGATACATATAGCGTTATCCGGCATTAACACCCGAATCAACACGGATTTAGCCAAGCCAAATTAATACATCTTCAACCACACAAAAATCAGGATGACATAACATGAGCTAATACAGACCAACAAGGACACGGGCAAGGGTGGGACAATGCGGTGCCTTTATTTGACAGGACACCACAAGTCAATCGTTTCTGGTAACGTATTAACAACACACCCTTTAATCGATTACAGTAAAAGTAGAGCATATTATTAAATACTTATGAATGTGAGAGCCGTACCTGAATTACACGGGCGGCGGGGGCTGCCATTTTGGAGCTGACTTTGCTGCCCATGGTGACCTCGCCCTTTAATTCCGGGTACAAACCTGCAAAGGCCGCACACGCCACAAGAGGGCAGGAGAGACGCACTGTAACCCTGGATCGACGCATTCCTACATTTGTATCTCCCGTTTCGTTACTGCGTCCTTTTTTATTTTGTTGTGTGTGTATTTTTGTTGTGTTATTTTCAGTGTCGTGTTTGTGACCACCTGGCAAATATTCACAGTGACATGCCTCCAAATCGAAACCTACAGTCTATGGTCGCAACCCATACTGATAAGAGACATGTTGGCAAATATTAAACAGAAGCCTCAAGCCGTATGACATTTGTAGCGGTTTACCATAAAACATATTTACCTTGCTCACAATGTCTTTACTCGACAACGTCCTGACCTGGAGGTCGGTCAATATCTGCTCAGGACATGCCCGCACCCGGATGTACTCCTTACTGGATAATATCTAGGAATAGAATAATGATCCCGCTAAACGTACTGCGTCCAAACTGTGTTCACCGCCGTTCATTACGAACAATATTCATAAAAGAATAGCTGATATGAGATAGGCACCTGCTATCAACGATGAATCCATCCATTACCCAACCCAGGATAAAAAAAAAAACACAAACCACTTGGTCACGTGGTTCGGTGGACGCTGCATCCAGCAGATCACGTGATCAAGTGAGAATATGCGAGAATATAATCGCCGTTGATCGATGTGTCTGAAAAACGGAAGATGACAACTGATGGAGATACTTGCTTATCTTGTTCTCGTTGTATAACAAGTTAAGGCATTACCAGGTTTGAAATGAGATAATTGTTAAGTATACCTAAATCCGGCCATATTAAATAGGGCGGGAGGCATTAGAAAGATTAATAAAAATGCAGCAGTGGCAATTTTCACCCCAGACCAATGGCCAAGAAATCATAGAAAAGCAACACACTTTATAAAGGTGTATTTTATTACAGTTTCAAGAAAATGGTCCAGAAGCTACATGGCCTTGTTCCAAATCGGAAATGCAGTGTGCATATGGAATTGCTTTTACATCAGTACAGCTTATTTTTATTCATGTGTTTCTTTTTTTTCTTTTTTTTTACAAATCCTTCATATCAATCTAGCAGGCCCCTGTAAGTGGGAATGCGACAGGCGCTGCATTTCCCAGATAGGATGACATTACAGGCTTGCAGGGATGTTGTACATTCAGCACTGTAAACGGATGGTCACCAGCTTCACAACAGCTGGTGAGACAGTTGGGACCCAGGTCACAGATCTGAACAGCTCAATGGCTCTTGGCCTTCTCAAAGAGGGGCTTGAGTTGATCCTTGGTGGTGGCTTCCTTCTGCTGCATGAGGTCAGCGTCGCCCTTGGTAACACCCCAGCCATCAGGGGTGGACATAGAGGGGCACAGTGGCCGTCCGGATGCTGGTTTCAGGCCCTCCCAGTAGTCACGACGGGCCCTTGAGAAAACCGAGTTTACAAAAGTTATAAATCCATCTGTGTATTCCTCTTTGAGGTGTAATGAAAGTTCACAGAGACTGTTCTCACCTGGCTCTGACCCATGGTTTGGTGTGCATCTCCAGGCCAGCGCCCCACAGGCCGTGTTTCTCTGAGGCGGCGGGCAGGCATCCTCTCTCGGTGGCCAGCTCCTCCGCCACGGCCCTGATATGGTAGGGCTCAAAGCCACAGCAGCCACCGATGAAGCGGATGCCCACATTGTAGGCCTCCCTGGCATACTGGTGCATGTCCCAGCGGGTCAGGATCCTGGGCTCCAGTCCTAAAAACACAAGTCTGTGTCAACTGTCACCATGGGACGTACCATCTCATCACCTGACAATGTGGTAAACGCTCCAGCAGAGGGCACCCTGCAGCACGTTTTGTCATGCATAGCCAGTATAACCATTTGGTTATAGAACAGGATTGCTAGTGCAAATATTGAAAAGTAAAAAAGGGCATGATAGCTAACCGAAGGGGAACTCTGGCAGGTCGATGAATCCCTGGCAGCTGCAGTCAGGGGTGTGGAAGGCCAGCGGCTGCACCATGTAGTGTGCTTTAAGACCAGCCTTCTCCACGGCATCCTTCATCATTTTCACAGTCTTCACACAGGTCATGGGGTCAAAGTGGCAGTTGATTCCCACAATATGGGCACCTAGTGGGCCAGAGAGCAAGGTCATAAAGAGTGTTGAAGGAATTTGGATTACCCAAAATGTGTGTTCAACAGTCAAGATCATTTTAGTTTTCATAGGCACTTAGGCCAAAATAGAAAAGCCCTCCTTGCAGAGAGTTGCTCTACAGCATTGAGGCTCATAACTACAGCGTTGAGGTCACATCAACAGCTCTATTGTGGGAGCTTTGTTTGTACCCACCAGCCTTAACCAGCCTGACGGCACAGTCCCCAGGGGAGACTCCATGCATGTCCCCGTCCGGTCCGATGCACAGGGAAGCAGCCACCGGCTTCCCCGTCTCCTTCAGCATCTGCACAGCCCACTCCGCCTCTTCAACATGCTCAAAGTACTGCAGGCAGGAGATGGGAGATACGTTAGCAAACAAGGACAAACAACCACCCCACCTCCTCTGGAATGCATGTAAATGATGTCTCAACCAGCAAAACTATGGTTGTACAATGAGTTACATTTACTGTACCTCAGCAATCAGGAAGTCCACGTCTTTCTTGATGAACACGTCCAGCTGTTTCTTGAAGATGGCCTTCACCTCGGGTTCACTCTTGCAACTCAGGTAAGAAGGCGTCTGACTCACGCCCCCAGCAACCAGACCATCACCCTCATTGGCCACCTCGCGAGCCAAGTCACAGGCCGCCTCGTTGATCTGGGCTCCCTGAAAATGGAATTTAGGAAGAAGGAAATGGCTTGAGCCAATGACGACGCTTCTAGTAAGATAGATTTGACAGACACAGTAGACCAAGTCATGCCACTTTCTGAAACAAACAGAAAAGCACCCGCCCTAGTCGACTAGGGCCCATATGCTTTTGGAAAAACGCTATAATGTTTTTAAATGGGAGGCTCCATCAACCTACTGTGAAGCCAAGTTTGTTGCCCCTGTTCTCCAGTTTGTCATCACTGGCGTAGAACGTGAAGGTCTGCATCACGTTAGACCCAGCCCTCAGGAACTCCCTGTGCAGCTGTCGCACTGGGGAGGAACAAAAAAAAAAAAAAAAGTATTAAGTGTCACCAAATCCCATTTAGCACATTCATTGGAAACAACCGTGGACATATTTCAAATGTCATCTTCGAAGATTGTTTAGTAGTTCTACTATGACATAAAAATAGCGCATGGGTCCTCCTTACCCGCTTCTGGGTGCTCTGCAGCGGCTTCAGGGGTCCAGGGTCCAGCCTTGACGTAGCCCCTCTTCTCCAGGGCGAACACAAAGCCACCATCTCCGATGACGACCTCGCCCGCATCGAGGCGCTCCAAGATGCCCTGCAATGACAATCCGAATGAACTCGCGCTTGTTCACGGTGCGCGCAAGTCCACGTGCGCAACGACGCACGCGCGCGTGGAGACCGCCACGTCCAGTGCAAATAGCCAACTGCAATCTTTAGGTCGAGATTATTTGTAAATAATAATAATAATAAAAAAAGACAAGTAAAATAGTTGGAAAAGAAATCTGAGTGACTGTAAACGAGTCAGAAGCAGTTTTCATTACTAGCTACTAGATTATTTCCACGCGTTTGACAACGGCTCCTGCCAATGAGGAATTACGCGTATAGACTTACCCAGATAACGACAGATTCATTATCGAGGTAACCGTCAGTCCTTAAGTCAACGACGAAGTAGACGACATTTATCCAACGTCAAAACTAAATAGATACGTAAAATAAAGACAAAAATGTTGGCCTAATTGAGCTTGATATAAAAAAAAAAAAATTAAAAAAGACCCAACAGACAGTTAAAGGGCTGGAAGATGTTGATGTTAAGTGCAGGCCATACGCGTACCTTCTTTCCCGAGGGTGCCATAATTCCAAAAGCTCCGTACAGCCCTGACCGCTGAGACTTGGAGTGGCTGAAGTGTCTTGAGGTGCAGGCAGACGGCCTATATATCCAAGTGTAAGAGGGGAGGGGTCGGACAACACACTCTTCTGATTGGCAAGATGCAAGTTGCCCAACTTAATGTTTCATTACCCTCCCCGTTCTCTGTGAATGCGAGTATTGTACTTTTTTTTTTTCTGGGTTTGGCTGAACCTTTTTATACGTCCCTGTTTGTTTACAGATTTTCTTTAATTACTGGCCCTGCGTAAACACATTAAAGCTCCTATGTCGTTTTTTCCAATTCTGCTGCATACATAGTGTTGCTGCACAACACTATCTGCCTTTTAAAATCGTGTGATCATATTATCTAATCACTTTTACATTATGGGTGGCAATTATTGAGTGCTACACAAATAACACACAACATTCATTTATAAATTCACTCACACAAAAAAATTATTAAATTCAGTTTATTATGTGGTAATTCACACAGGGTTGCTCTATTTAGAGAGCGGTATTGGCTGCTACAAGTGCTTTGGTCCATAATTCAAACTGAGAATGAGGTTCCCCTTCCTTCGCTCCTTCCTGGTTCTCTTGCCTCTTATCATTTCACCAATAAGAGACAAGGTTCTTCTTGTTCTTGTTTTGTTTTTGTTTCCCTTGCTTGCTGCTTGGAACTTCTCATTAGGACTTGGCCTTCTTCTGCATCTCCACCACATGCTTCATCTCCTGGCTGCTGGTGGCTTCCTTGTGCTGCAGGAGGTCTGCGTGGCCCTTGGTCACACCCCATCCCTCTGGGGCGGACATAGACGGGCACAGGGGACGTCCTGACGCAGGCTGGAGCTTCTCCCAGTAGTCACGACGGGCCCTGGGTAGACACACAGATATACCACATATGACGTGGAGTTAGTCCACCAAGTGATGTTCACATCACCCGTTCATCTATTAAATACAGTTTTTGGTAATGACAAAGGCGAGGTCTCAACAGACAATAAGATAATTAGAGAGAAAGTTTCAAGAACCAGTAAGTTGTACCGTCGCATCTTCTGTAGGTGCTCAACACAATATCATTGGCTACTTATAAGGTGTGGTTCTCCTTGCTCCTTTGACTGTCTAGTGTGGATCTTGGCGAAACCCACCTGGCTCTGACCCATGGTTTGGTGTGCATCTCCAGGCCAGCACCCCACATGCCGTGTTTCTCTGAGGCGTCGGGCAGGATTCCCCTCTCAGTGGCCAGCTCCTCCGCCACGGCCCTGATATGGTAGGGCTCAAAGCCACAGCAGCCACCGATGAAGCGGATGCCCACGTTGTAGGCCTCCCTGGCATACTGGTGCATGTCCCAGCGGGTCAGGATCCTGGGCTCCAGTCCTATGAGTAGACGATAGGTAAGGTGAGGTTAGGTCTGCTGTTAATCTCGGATCCAGCAGTCCTACTATGGTATAGCAGAGGTTCTGGGGCGAGACGGCACAGAGCCTGGGTCGGAAACTCATTTGTGCATGAGTGTAAGCTTTCAGAAGGGGGTTTTAATTTAAGTGTATTTGGTCACAGACACTTTTTTATTTTTATTTTTTTTACAGTTTACTTCTGCTGGCCGTGTTTGTGTTTGCCAATTACGCGCAGATCCTCGCCTCCATCATCATCATCGATGGTCGAAACAAATATGAAGCGAAAGAAAGTGAAACGCCCTGTTCACCCAGATTTGAGCACGTCAGAATTTAGATATTAATCTAAAGTCCGATTTGTGAGACTAGGGCTACTATGTTGTAGCCATGCTCTAGTTGTGATTGATGATTATTAAGGTAATGTACGCTACCGAAGGGGAACTCTGGCAGGTCAATGAATCCCTGGCAGTTGCAGTCAGGGGTGTGGAAGGCCAGCGGCTGCACCATGTAGTGTGCTTTAAGACCAGCCTTCTCCACGGCATCCTTCATCATCTTCACAGCCTTCACACAGATCATGGGGTCAAAGTGGCAGTTGATTCCCACAATCTCGGCACCTGAAAATACGAGAAACATTGGATTGAGGACAAACCCCATCAAATAAAATAGATCAAGAGAGACATGGAAATGTTCTCTAACGTAAACAGAATCCAATGTCTCCTTCCATTCGCCCACTGATGGTAACAACTCTACAAATATGAACACAATCAGTGAGCATGAAACAACGGACAACGCAATGTACTCACCGGCCTTGACCAGCCTCACAGCACACTCTCCGGTGGAGACACCATGCATGTCTCCCTCGGGTCCGATGCACATGCAGGCAGCCACCGGCTTGCCGCTGCCCTTCAGCACCTGGACGGCCCACTCTGCCTCCTCCACATGCTCAAAGTACTGCAAGGTGGGCGACCACAACACGTTTTCTCAGTCGAATTCGGCTTAACTAAATATTCGATATTCAAGTTCAATATGGAACATTTTGACATTTGATTTTAACATTTGAAATATGCTCTATAACAACGTCATATAGCGTGTTACACCTTTTTATACGCTTATAATATGTAACTCTCTATGCCCCCATACCTCGGCAATCATGAAGTCCACATTCTTCTTCATGAAGACATCCAGCTGTTTTTTGAAGATGGCCTTGACCTCGGTCTCGCTCTTGCAGCTCAGGTAGGAGGGGGTCTGGGAGACTCCGCCGGCCACCAGGGCATCTCCCTCATTGGCCACCTCTCTGGCGAGGTCACAGGCAGCTTCATTCACCTGGGCACCCTGGGAGAATGATGGAGGTCAAGAGGTCATTGATGATGGTATTGACCTATGCCAATAATGATCATGAAATTAACTCTAGAAATGTCCATATTTTTTGTACTCACGGTGATCTTCAGGGACTGACCCCTGTTCTCCAGTTTGTCATCACTGGCGTAGAATGTGAAGGTCTGCATGACATTGGATCCTGCCCTCAGGAACTCCCTGTGCAGCTGGCGGACTGTGTGTGTGTGAGCATACAGGGTACATGTTAAGTGTGAAGCAACACAGTGCTCCATGTGTAGAGCTGTGTCTCATGGTACCGGTGGCGGCGTTTGAACGGCATGTGTGTGCGCCTGTCTGTGTGTGTGTGTGTGTGTGTGTGTGTGTGTGTTTAAATGTGTGTGTGCATGCATGGCAGTGCATGTATGTGTGTGTGGTGTCTTGCTTTAATGTGTGTATGTGTGTGGGAAATAAATGTGTGTGTGCATGTCTGCAAGTGTATGTATGTGTGTGTGTGTGTGTGTGTGTGTGTGTGTGTGTGTGTGCGTTTCTTACCAGCCTCAGGGTGTGTGTAGGCAGCCTCAGGAGTCCAGGGTCCAGCCTTGACGTAGCCCCTCTTTTCCAGAGCGAACACAAACCCTCCATCTCCGATCACCACCTCGCCAGCCCTCAGACGTTCAAGGATCCCCTGTTGGCAGACACACAGGGAGACAGAGAGAGTCACAACCTGCTGTGATGCACACTGGCCTCCCAGCAAGGTGGTACCGGTGTTGCCATGTGCAATACTTTAGATGCGTGCAGGTGAGTGCAGCTTTGGGTTCAGTGCAACAGGTCTAAGAGTGGATAAGGGTGTGAAGATGAATGCAGTATTAGTAAGAGTAGTAGTGAGTAGTAATGGCACATCTAAAGATGCATTACTGATGCATTTGATGATGTAATAAGTGGTTATATACAGTGAGACCTAGTTGGTGATGCCCTCCTGCCCTCCCGCCTGCTCACCAACTAAGTCTCTGCTTTAGATTTCTGCAGAAGTTGCAGAAATGCATAAATCTAAATGTATTGCATTTAGGAAAAACATAAATTAGATCCATGTAATGGTTGTTGTCGCCCTGAGTTGCTCAAGCCAGTTTCTTCACATTATCTCTTTACACACACAAACAGGCACACTTTTCCCTGACCGTGCTCTAGTCGATCGACCTTCAGGGTAACAACATCCATTACAACACTTCAGATTGGTGGTGGAAAACCCCTGACACAAAAATCGACGATAAAGATGGCTCAATGGATACAACCACCATGTCCCACTACGTCCACGTCCTATTGATGCATTGGTGTGCTGTGTGCAGGGGCGGCCTGCTTACCTTCTTGCCTGGTGCCATGTCTCTTTCTCAGCCTTAGTTACAGCGCAAAGCACTCGGTAGCAGCGAAACCTTGTGTGACCCAGTGAGTGGCGAACATCGTCCCCTGGTCCTCATTTATAAAGGACGGGTGACACCAACCGCGTGAGGCCGCTTCTGTCACTCATTGACACGCAGTTTAGTTTGCCATTGCGCAACACCAGCTATCTCACAATCCGGTCTGAGATGGGGGGGGGGGTACGAGTTATGCGAGGGCAGTGTATTCGGCAATCGTGGGGAATGTTAGAATACAATATGAATGACGGAGGACAGTTGAGGAATTGAAGAGGGCAAAGGATGGATTTTTTAAATAGTCTAATGAAAGAAGTTTGACTAGATTTCTGACGCGTGGTGTTTTTGAGGTTTAATAGTTTGTTGCTTATTGCAGTTGAGTCAGTTGCAGGGGCTTGGTGGTGTAGCAGATGTGTGTTTTCTTACTACCGAGCGTCTTCTTCAGTCAGAGACATGTGAGACATAATATGTTGACCGTGAAAACCTTTGACCAAGGAGGTTAGCACACACACACACACACACACACACACACACACACACACACACACACTGACGCACACATGCAAACACACTGACACACACACACAGACACACACACACACACACACACACACAGACACACACACACACACACACACACACACACACACACACACACACACTGACACACACACACTGACACACACACGCACACACAAACACACTGACACACACGCACACAGACACTCACACGCACTGACACACACGCACACAGATACACTGACACACGCACAAACACAATGGAGGCTCTATATGGAGGAGGCTCTATATGGAGGCTCTATATGGAGGATACTCTATATCAGAGGTCCCCAACCCCCGGGCCGCGGATTGGTACCGGGCCGTGGGTCATTTGGTACTGGGCCGCGGAGCGGCAATTTTTTTTAAAAAATTGGAATAAAAAAAAAAAATG
>OMNR01022551.1:1476-14623 GCA_900303205.1 Mora moro
CCCCCCCAACATAGGAGATGTCATCCTGTCATCCAGTCTTCTTATCCACTCTTGCTCTACCTGTCCATTAGTGATGACCTCGCCATGGGTCCTGAGGTTAAACCATGGGCCAGGAGGAGAATGCACTTTCATACTAAAACACAGACTTGCCTGCATGTGGCACAACACTCTTTTGTTTAAAGAGAGAGAGAGCAGGAAGACACATAAGTAATACAATTGAATACAAATAAATACTCATAGCAACGTATAATAAAGCATATTTTATGGTTATTGTATTAGCACCATGTTACTGAATGAACTAGGCTACCATCTTCTGTAAAATATGAGTTTTTGAATTCTCATATTCTCAATGGATTTTCTGCACCTCACTAAATGTTCAGTTCAGTTAAGCCTTAAGTTATTCTGCGATTGTGTTATCGGCACCAGACCTAAGGGAAATCAGAGCATTGGATCTGGCTGATTGACAGGTTGATGTGGCAAGGAAGAAGAACACTCAGTGGGCTAATACAGGTAGGCTAATACATTTTGGAGCCCGTTAACTTATCGCCTACATTGTAAAATGATGCATGACAGAACGTCTAATTCGCCAAATCAAGGCAATTCGTTCATTCATTCATTAGGCTGTTAATACTTCGCCATGACTTAACTTTAATAGCCTAAAGTAGGCTTTGAAGTAAATTCGGCTACGTTACACTATTGAAAAGAACCGAAAGTAGACTATCCATCGCGGGTGATCGATTTAAGAAAACGTCAGCCTACCGGATTCCCCTTAAAAGCATTTCAGCTGATGAAATCAATCTTTGGTGAGATTTCTTTCTGTCCGTTGACCGTTTCCAATGAACTTGGCGCAGTGCGTAGACTTCAGTGCACTGCGACGTTGACGACCAAGAGTGTGTAGGCGACGGGTTCTGCGCAGGTATGGGAACTTCAGCGTCCGACCGACTCCAACGGACGCGGAGAAAGAGAGACCTCAGCCAAAGTGAAGCCAAATATGAAAAACTGAACTGCCCACTTTAGCAGGACCCCAAACAATCAGAATGAAGACAGCGCATGCTTTAATCCAAAAGGGCGGGGAGTGGTGACATCTAGAATATAACTAATGTCATGGGCTATTAAGTGATGACGGTGACTACGTGCTTTTCAGCCAATAACGTTTTGCTGCAGTTACAACGAGAAACGCACAGTGCGTCTCGGAATGGACCAAAGCACCGCGGAGAGTTGGAGTCAATGCAGTGACGCGAATATCTGCACGGACTCTCTCGCAGGTAGACGCGCTCTGGCGCGAGCGATGTCGCAGCTCAGCCTCGCCGGCCACGGAAAGAGCAGCAATCTATATTTTGCTTTCTATAGGCAATGACTGATAGCGATTGTATAGGCTGTGTTTTATCCGTTCTATATTCCCCGAGTGTTTGGTGTATGGCTATAGGTTATTACATCGACTTTGGATACATGGATAATTATAACTAATTAATAATTATACGTTTGTATAAAAGCAGCCTATGATCATATAGGCTACCGGATTAAAGTTAGAAGTTGTTGTTATTATTGTATTGTCTTTTCTTTTGTTAAATTTACACGGTCTGCCTATTCGTCCCGTCCTTCAAATCACTGCTATTTTCTGTGAGTTTTGCCCTGGACATCAAATTACTTTTTTTTGTTAGATAGGCCATATGCTATTAGCCTACCTAACAACCCCGGCCGTAACTATACGGTTTAAAGCTCATTGAGGAATCATAAGCATCCTATCAAATAATCAGAGGGAAAGAAGCAGAAATTAAACAATATCAAGACGATAAGACATCACAGGCCTAGTGCTTGACTATCAGCTGGCGAATGGCCGTTCGCTATAGCATTCTACTACCCTCTTGGCAGCATCAATATTATTGATTTATCCTACGAAATCTGACACTAAAACACTATTTAGTGAGTGAACGGACTCCTGCGTTTAGGAAAGGTGGGAAAGGTGGAATATATTAGTCACAGTTGGGCTGCGCCAACTGTGGGTCCTCTTGTCATTCAAATCAGACTGAATGTCGTTTGCCCTATATGCAGCAAGGTACAATCAAAGACAATCTCTGGTACAATTAAATGAGAGAGATTTGACCAACAAGGACCAGAATCAAACAACGTGACAAAAAAAGACGTCTGAATGGACTCAGAAGCATAGCCTCCCTTTAATAATAAAATAAATACATAACCTTATTTATGGCAGGCTTACATGGCCTACATGGTGTATAGGCCTCATCATCCAAAAAATAAATAGATCACTTTTCTCCCCATTCATTTAAAACGATGTGTATCCTGTGTACAAGAATGCACCCAGAGAAAGTCTAAATTAGATCAAACGTAATCAATACTTACACAGAAAGCCATGCTTCAGATGTCAGAGGCAGGCTAAAGTTATGGTTTCCAACAATAATTAGAGTCCATTTTCATGCTGCTCCTGAGATGAGGTCATTCAGTGGCTGGGTAATGGGAAACTGTCTCCATGTTGTACTAAATGCTTTCTTTAATTATTTTTAGTTTTGTACTAATAGGAATGCTAAAAGGTGTACTGTGTGTGGTTACAAGCAGCTTAAGTGATTACTGAGTGGTTAATTGACATCAAATCAGTGCTTGCGGTGGTGGTTGCGGGTGCTAGGGTAATGTTCATGGTTGCTAGGCAAGGATGTTCTGGGGGTGGTTGCTAGCATGTTGCTAGGTGCTTGCTAAGTAGAAACTAGGGTGTTCTGGATGGTTACTTGGGTCTTGCTCGGTCTTGCTAGGCACTTGCCTGGTGGGTGGGTGCTATGGGATCTGGGTTGTCTGGGATAGGGGGTCTAGGGGGTTTTGACTGGTTGCTAGGTACTTGCTATGGGGACTGTGTGGTTGCTAGCATGTTTCTAGAGATGACTGCTAAAGTTTTCTGAATGGTTGCTAGGGTGTTCTACGTGGTTGCTATGCGACCTGGGTGGTTGCTATGGTGCTCTGGATGGTTACTATGGCGCTCTGGATGGTTGCTATGGTGTTGTGGGTGGTTGCTAGGATGTTCTGGGTGGCTGCTGTGATGTTCTGGGTTTTTGCTTAGTCAGCAAAACTGACTCCTATACTACCTCTCCTCTTCCCACCCACGCTTTTCCCTGTTCAATGCATTTCTATGGGAACATGTTCCTATGTCCATATTACAGCTCTAATTTCTTTGACCAGTACAGGATATGAAAAAACTTGTCCTGTCAAGATAGTTTGACCGGACAAACATTTCACTAGATAGTTGGTAACATCAATTAGCTTTCTGCAACCCTTTCAGAAATAGGCCTGCTGCGTTCTAAACCAGTGTTCTTAATGGATTGTAGGTGCAGCAGAATCATTGTGTGTTAAACCAAGCACTGTGCCAACTTCGCCTATGAAGTCTCATCTTTTCTGCTTGACTCACACGGTGTGGTTTTACTCAACTGGGTTACCAGCAATGCACTGACTCACCAAAGAAAAAGGATAGCTAGATAAGACAATAGACATGGATGGATTATTAACCTATTGTGCATGTCTGCAGAAGAGATTGACCAAATGTTATACTTTTTTTTTCTATTACCTCAACTGCAAACCAAACTCTTAAAACACCAGGCACCCCTTCGCCTTCGTCCCATTTTAGTTAAGTCCATATGACACTCGCGCAGTGGTGCGGAGCGGGCGAGAAGAAAAAAAAAAGCACCCTAATCATTCTCTCCTCCTTTAAAACGAGAAACCTCAAAAGCCTCGTTTCCGCTGACTGGCTCTTTTTTTTTTTTTTTTCCCCTCCGGGGATGCAAGTGGCAGCGGCATTGTGGGAGAAAGCCTATAGGGCTGGGAAAAAGAAGCCATGTTCATCATCATCCACTTCTCCTGGCTCCATCACCCAAACCACCGCTTTACCATTCTGCACGTGTGACGCCGTGCCACCGACCAAAATGTAGGGGACGCGACACGTGGACGGACGATGAAAATGTGACGCAATTTTTAATATCCGTGACGCATGGCTTTTTGGAGCCATACGTTGCTTCTGCAGCTGTAGACCTGGCACGCACTAAATTTAGACACAGCGTATATTAATAGGCTGTCGGGCGCAGGAAGAGAAAAACGAGAAGAGGGGGTTATTCTTTTTTTTAACTCTATCTCCAGATACAACCATATAGAGCTGAAAGACAGATGAGCAGAAAGCTCATAATCCCAGGCTATGACATGGATGGATCGGCAGCATTATGGGATGTTGAAAGCTGACACAAGCATCTCGGAGGATTTATTACCTGTAAAACTGTTCCAGGTCGTATGCGTGTGTATATTTAGATAGCATTTAATCTAATTAGTTCAGAGGTTAGGTATTACTGTAGTATTGACAGAAACATACAAGATAATCTATAAAATGTTTTCCAGCCCCAGGCCCAGAAGTCAACAGTCACCCCATATGACTGGAAGGGGTTAAGTTAAGTATTCCGACAAACCACAGTAATACGTTTTGGGGGAAGGATAGCCTATTGCGGGAAACTGCACCACTATTCCAGTTAATTGGATATCCCTAACCGAAGATCTCTCATGGCTCAGAATTACAGCAAACAACCATAAAACAGTAAGAGTTTAACTGTAGGATTCTAGCTAGACATTGATTTTGGGCAACAGGTCTGCATAAAGACCACGTTGACTAACCAGAAAGAAAAACACACCAAGAAGCTACCGCCAGGAGTAGCAGCAGTCCTGGAAATGGAACTAATTTGTAATGCAAGCTTAATTGTTTGTTTATTTAAAAAAAAACATTTTTTGCAAGTAATAGTTGCAGTAATAATAATAGTACATAATTACAGAACAAATCTTATCTTAGACAAACCTCAGGATTTCAGTAATATATTACTTCATTCTGGTATGAAGCAATACTTACGGTACTATGGTTTGGTTTTATATCCCACCAATATGATTTCAATATGCCAACATTTTCTATACCTCGAGGCCAACCAGCTGTGGCCAAATTCACAATGCTTCAACGACCAACCCATAACTGAACTCCTCCATAAACAAACTATATATATACACATATATCCTATCAAAAGAGGAATATGACCCTTTTAAGAACCATTGAGAAAACAGAAGAGAAGGGCCTGGATCAAATCCCAACACACAGATTAGAGTGTCTGGATGGTGAAAGATGTCCACGTCTCAGACCGCTACAGTTCCCTTACGCTGCAGTTCAGGGATCAGTGACTAAGGACTATGGGTGTATTAAATAACTCTTGTGTGTCTTTCTTAAATGTCTAACAAAAGCAAGTCTGACTAAAAGTGCAAAAACAGCCAGGAATTAAGATCCACTTAAGTTAAATTAAGTTTTCTTTCTTTATAAACTTTGTGTATTTGTTAATTTCCTGTGTCATGATGATTTGTAATTCATTGGTCAGTCCTCTTTTTCAGGAGAGGATTGTGAGTCATACTTTCCAGTGTCAAACAAGGATAATAGGAGGCTTCTGCTGAAACTGCTCATTTGTGAAACCTAGTCCACAAGGTATTTCCTATTGGAGTTCCTCCATTACCTGGTATTACTTGGTGAAAGAAATCTGTCTTCCAACTTTTGAACAAAAAAACCCCCAGAAATAAGGTTGTGGTGGTGGGCACCATGCCTGAGCAGCTCCTGGAGAACACCACCTTTCCACAGCATTAATTACACATCTCAGGGCAGCAATACAAGTTAGCTACTTGCTACCTCATACACCATGTCAGCTTTAGGCGGTTAGATGGACCGCGATGGATGGCAGGGACAGAACCCAGCTTATGCCATGACATATGCATATTGTAACTGTTGAACCAATCAGAGCACCGCTGTGACTACTTACACAAGTTAGCTACAGAAGCTAACTGCTTTACAGAAGTTAGCTGCTTTGACTACATTTAGTCAACGTACTCAACAGATAGTGTGTATTGATGAAAGTAATAAATATTATAAACATTTTTCTTTTTCTCAATCTGAGGAAGATGTATGAAAGTATTACTTTCTGCGCTATGCATGTTTTGATTGTATTGCACTTAATGATGTACACTCCCAAATAAATTCCAAACCTTTAGACAATTAGTTTAGGTGTTAGATTTATTTTTTAACAGAGAAAATATAATAGACATAATACCAGCTCCAACATGTCTCTTTCCAAATATGCCATTTCAGTGGTTCTGGAAAGAACTATGCATGTTCACGTGCCGTGCCGTGGGGAAAATGTAGTGAGGGTCTCTCTTAGGTTCCTCCACCTCAGTACCAGTAGGATGTCCGGGACCGTCTGTTTTCCTGGATACCCAGCTTCTCCATCACCTCCTCCTCCAGGGTTTTCAACGAGGGCATGTAGGTCTTCTCTAGAGTGTCGTCCGGACTGGTGTCTTTAGGCCCGTCTGTGAAAAGTATGAAAAAAAAACTGGTTCAGAAAAATGCCAACAAGGAAATGATGCAATGATGTCAGAGTAAGCACAAAACGCAAAACGGCGATCTGCATTTTGTGCAGCTTTGGCCAATGAACCCTTGCAGCTGCCAACATGACAAAAAAACATTTTTTGAATGGAATGTAATAATAAGAAGTGAAACTTTAAGGCATTATGTCATTTATTCTAGTACTGGGTACCCCATGAAGATGAAGAAGTCAGAAGTCAGATGCAGTAATTGAAAAGTGCAAAAAACACAAAAACAACAATCATCATCGTCACAAAATCAATTTCAATCAAGCCAAAGGTAATAAAGGCCACTGGTCCACACCTTTCCACTGCTGCGGCACGATGCCGTCGCTGCGCTCAAAGATCGGCTTGGGGATGATTCGACCCGTTCTCGAGGAAACCCGCACCTTTTCTCCTTCCTCTGTGAACTTCCATTTGATCGATGTGGGCTTCCTAAAAGAGAGTGATGAGGTCGTCAAAACGAGTCCAGGTTAGATAAACAACAGCCATCAACATGACTCCCCACACACACACTCACTCACTCACTCTTCTTGGCTATGGCAAAGATTTCTAGTGGTATCGATGCCACTAGAATCACTCCGTCACTGCAAGGCTTACCTGTCTGTGGGGTCGATCAGGGCAACGTTTTGAACCAATAGCGGAGCCTCACTGGCAATGTACGTGCCACGGTAGTCCCATGTTTTGCCAATGTACCTAAAATGCTGAGACAAGAAATGGCAGAGGTACAGAAGTCAAGGCAGTTTGAGTTTACACAGCTCAGCCCATGCTTGGAGAATGCCATCTGGCTCCATCTAATGGATTTAAATAGTACATGTGAGACTATGGTGAACAAGGTACTGCTACGTTATTACCAACAATATTGACGATGCACAACTATTTCTGTTTATATATAGCCTACAATTAGCTGTATCATACTGCACGCATCACAATGTTAGTGGTAGTGTCTCGTATGGGTAACTGCGTTGTCCTTACTGTGTTAAGCCCCTCCAGAACAACCCAGTTTCTTTTTCGGATGACTTGGACCACCTTTCCTTGCTTCCCTATGTCCTTGCCAGCTAGAATCTCAACCTGAAATAGGGTAGCACAGTAACAGGCAGTAAAGGATATGCACGCATTATTATCTCAATAGACTTATGACGTGCAATACAAGCAGTTCAGCTGCTTTACTCACAGTGTCCCCTTTTAAAACAGTCCAGTCTTCAGAGGCTAGTGGTTCAACGAACACCTTTCTCCTCTTCTTGCCCGCTGGATTGCGCTTCTTCGCTGCTTCTGTCCAGGGCCTGCTCATCCCATAGCGATAGTCCTTGGGCAAAACTACCTTGGCTGCAATCGACAGTAAAGCTGTCAGACGCATTCTGCATAAACGTGATAGGCGAGCAAGTTCTCCAGGTGTCTGTCCACTTCTCGCTTACTACCTCTCGTAAAGGAACACCGCTAGGCTATGCTAATAGCTATCCCGTTGGCTGGGTAATACATATCAATGTGTGCAAACATCAAAGTGGTCCCAAATAAATAAGAGCGATTTAACAGTTACTTGTAATTAGTACATACTAGCTACATGGAGCTATGCATCGGTGCATGGGTCCGCGACGCTCTTGGTTCAATGTCACATGCACAGGTCAGAAGACGCAGTTAGATTCGTGCACCGCCCCCTAGTGGAATGGAGGACAAAGTACAAAATACAAACCATATACAAACAATTTATATGGGTCATTATCTCATTATACACTCCTTGTTGTTTTCCCCTATCCGTTTGCACGGTGGTTTGACTTCTTCAACTCCTCAACTGCCTGCAAACGGCTATAAAGGAAGTAGGCTATTATCATTATAACATTATCTGGTCTAGCTGGTAAAATTAAAAAAACTAATTGGAGGAAAATAAATCACATTTTGTCCACAAATAATATTTGGATATTATGTTATGAGTTATATGGAGGTGGGTGTTCCTTCAATATGAATACACAATTTTACAAGGACTGAGCCCAAGTTATCAAAATGAATATGTTGTTAAAAGAACCAAATCTTGCATGAGATCATTGGTAATAGTTGAGTTGTTCTTTAAGAGGTAGACCTATAGTAGACCTTTGACGCTCAGTTTCTATTACCTGCCATCCCAACAAACACTGTGATACAACTCTTTAAAGTAATTGATCTTGTCTAGCTTACCACATGGGTGTCTCCACAGATCAGAATCATCTAATAAATAGCCTACATTCAAAAGGACCAAACCAGAACAGCAGAGGAACTTGAGTTGAGTTGCCTTTTAAATCGGCCCTTCTTGACAGGAACCTGTTTCTAGAGGCAGAATAATAATCCTTTTGCATTATATTCATTAGACACAATTCATTTCTCTCCGAAAACTATCGTGTCAACGAGGGAACGTATTATAAGATTGAAAAAAAAAAATGACAACGCAGGTATTTTTTCTAATCAACATATTTATTAAATAGACTAATGTCTACCACTGCCTATACGCAGTATACTAAACTTGAATGGTAGTCAGCAAAAATGACAAATGAAAGAAATGCAGAATTCAAACACAACTACTACACTCTCAGACCTCAGCCGTGAAGTCAGGGGCCATGTCCATTCTATGGTATGTCAATGAGTGGTACATGTAGTGGTCAGGGAGATGATGAAGAAGAGGATGCTTGCTGCTTGGGGGGAATTGCAGTTCAACTGAACTTTTCCAGGTTACTTTTACTTCCATGGCTTTTTAAAAAAAAATGTTTTAAAGGATTTATATTATCATTGATTCATACATTGATACATTAGATCGATAATATTAAAAACATGTATGAAATGCACATAAGTAACTTTGAAACACTATTGGCGATGAAGAATGAAAACAACATTGCATTGAATTTTAAAACGCCATAAGCAGTCTGGGAAGAGTCTTTGGGAATGATAGTCACAACCAATTTACTTGCGAGCACTAGGGCTCAATTACAGATTTATATGTCATGTCTGTGGATTAAATTGTATGCATTATCAATGTACTACAGCATTCTTAGCAACTTAGAAACAATATATTTTGTACCACCCATTGTAAAATGCCCCCGAAAATGTACATTTAACAATAACCCCCAAAACATTGTTCAAAAGCATGGGAAAAACAAAACAAAACAAAGAGCTACATTAAACATCAAAATGCATTTCCAAATGCAATTTCTCAACTTTCTAACACCCAAAATTTACACAATAACATTTGGGAATGTCTGTCTGCTTTCATTAATGCATGTAATCGACAGGGCAATGGGCACAGAGGAAAATCAACAACACCATCAAAATGTTCACTCACTGTTTTTTTTCCTTTTTTAAAGATTCTTTCCAAAAAACGGAACCCTTGTGAAATTGTAGGTGGGATTCGGTGACATTAACAGCACAACATGGTTACCTACTATAAAGCATGCAAAAGCAATCGAAAGAAATAAAGGCTTTGTAAGCAAGTACGTTTCCTACATTGAACAAGACGACATTGCACAAGCGACGGGCTTTTGTGAAAGATGGATCACTGAAATAACTGAAATATGCTGAGAGGCTAGGTGAGACAACCGAAAGAGAAATTAAACCTTGAATGCATAAACGCTGTAATGAAGCTAAAATCGAAAGGTAAGAGTTGTACTTTATGAAGCACCAACGGTCAAACCAAATGGTCTGACGGGAGAGTTAGTCACACATAATTATGGATGCAAGCTTTCCTTCTTTCTCCACAAAAACACGCATGACCATTATTGGAATTTAAGAATTACTAGTAATTTGTATGTCCATGTAAGCTCACAGAAATAAAATATGTTTGACACCTAGCATCTGTGATTATGTAATTGCACTTGGAAATAAAAAATATATACACACCACCAAAATCCCATTTATAAATGAGCCTTAAATTGCTCCATTCAAATTGTTGAAATCAGATTAGGAAACTTTAAACTCTGGGATATATAATACCCCAAAATGACAAATAAATGTTTTGGTTATTTTTTTTTTCTATACAAACACTTTAGCTTTTAAAACTCTCCTATTGGATAACAGCAGAAATCTAGCATCCTGCAGTGCAATCAATTTGGCGCCTCGGATTCCATTCAATTCCAGACCAGGTTCTTGATTTCCATTGGCTGTTAAGCGCTGTCCATCAAAGGCTGGAAGGAGAACGGGAGATAACGGCAGGAAATGATTAGCCCACAGAATTTCTAAACGACACCGCCATGAAGTTCCCCCTGTTGACAGGTGACGCACCTTATCTGCGGTTAGCTTCTCCGCCACAGGCGCGCCGCTCTTGGACTCTGTTTTCGTCTCGCTCTGTGAGGACGGGGCTGCGGCCGGGGGCCCCGCCACGTTATTGGCTTTAGCCTCCGCGTTGGACTTCTTGTCGTCTGCCTTCGAGTCGCCTTCCCCTCCCGTGTCCTTCGGACGCTTGGGAGACGCCTAGCAGAAGAAAAAGAGTATGAGCAAGAGGACGCAGGAGAAGAAGATCATGTTATGTTTTTAACTATTTAGTCGTAGTTTAGTTATTTGTCGCCGTTGAACTGAATTTGATGATGTTGACGTTATAACCCACTAAATTCCAATAACCATGTCTTTCTGATTCCTATAGCCGATAGTACTCTATCCGGTTCTTGTTGTATTTAGAAACTTGCTCATGCAGCACTTGGAATTGTTTGTAGTTAGTCAAGTGGAGTTATTTGATCGGACGCTTTAATTGTCCTTGGCCTCACTTGTCGCTAAAGCAAAAAGATCTCCCCCTCTTCTACAGCTGCCCGGCGGACACGTGGAAGCTCACCTCTGTGGACTCCCCGGCCTTCCGCTTGGCGCCGCTCCGGTCACTCTTCTCGTCGATGACCAGGGCGCCCTCATCTTCATCACTGCTGCCCTCTGCCTCAGCCTTCTCCACAGCACCAGCCTCCTGTTTCCCATCAGACAAGCTTTCCTTCTCTTCTGCCTAAGTGGGGAAAAGATGTTTATGTAAACACGCTACCTCATGCCACATAAAACCACACATTTATTCCATGTTTCATTTTATTTTGCTTTACAATCAACACATAATCTTATCTTAAAACAGGGACACGGTCAAACCTATAATGCAGCGGGTCATATGTGAACAACTTGACACGCAACAGTGTTGTTGGCAGAATATTGCGGGAGTGTATTGTATTTTCCTACATTTAGATAAAAGATGAGCCTACATTTAGATATTTAGATAAATTAACTCTTTATGCATTAATCCAACCTCAGGGCCATCTTACAAATGTTGTTTCTATATATAGCCTATCAAATGTGTATTGTTGCATTACAAGCACACATAAACAAAACATTGAAAGCATCCTGTGTACAGCCACAAAGACTTGTCTATGTGCTAAGCCTTAGACACACACCTCGTAGGCCTCATGCGTGACAGTGGGGTTGTTCTCAATTTCCCAGAGTCCCTCACTGAAGCCTTTCCTTTTGGTGGGTTTTCCAAACTTCTCCTTGGATTCGTCATAGGGGAACAAATCCTTGGCCCCCAGGAATGCCCTAGAGTAGGCAAACATGACACTGATGAATCCTGAGCCGACCAGGTTAACCCAGTGAACCCACCTGGATCATATCTATTTACACTTCAAAATTCACGCCAGTGAACCCTCTTTTTTGTTTACCATCACTATGTACACCATTAATGCATTGCATATACAGACACGATGGGATTTTAACGTTAACTAGTTCCACAAAAACACAACTAAGTACAACGTACATACATCCTTCTTGCATAGAAATATGCCAAAAAATGTATACATGTTTGATGTACATGTATTTAACAATTAGAGGATGATGCATCCATCAGGACCAGATCAATAGTGTTCAGTTGGTTTGATCGGCCCCGATAATAGGCTTAACTTACGTTTCATGTGTGCCAAAGAAGAACACCTGATACTTGTTGGATGGCGACTTCACTGCTCCTTCGGGCAACTCGTCAATCTGATAGGTAAATATTACAGGGATTATGTGAAAAAAGAACGCTCAACAGTCAATCAAATACAGGCACACAACAAAGTGCCATATGGAGTTAAAGTCACTGTTTTCTAGTAGGCTTCCTGCCAAATAGGCAATCAAAAATGAGGCCAGTGTGTCAGGTTACACAAGGCAAGGCACGTAGTTGGACAAAAAAAAATACTGAAAAGGAGGGAAATTCTACAGAGACACAATAGCCATGGAACCATATTTAGTGTTCTGTGGGTACGAAATAGGACGTTGATTTGGAGACATTTTTGCATGTTTTACATTGCAACTGCTGCAATTATTTTAAAAGCTTTCCCAGCAGCACAAGCGAATGAATGGAGACAGGAACACACTGTCACTTACTTTCACTTATGGAGTGCAGTTTACTCAGAATGACTGTAAACAAAATTTGAAAGCGGCTGGACTAGGATGGCCCACGCTTGGTTCAGTGGTATTATAGTTTTAGGAACGAGTGGACAAAGTCCTACAAGTGGAAGCTTACGCCCAGTGAGAAATGTGCCGTTTCTGGTTATAATTGCGGACAGAAGGTCGATCACAAACGTCCACGCTAAACTACAAACATGCTTCTAACAGCTGGTGGGCGACGTGGCTCCTTCTCCACTACACCGGACCGTCGACTCTACCCAAGCAAGTTACCATACACGTTTACGTCAGCGCGTAGACTTTTAATGACAACAATTCGTATTACTCGTGTAAAAAAAACCTTTTAGGAACGGCGAGAGAG
>OMNR01022608.1:6310-16692 GCA_900303205.1 Mora moro
TCATTCCAAGAAAATCCTTGCTTAGAATATATATTATCCTGTCAAAAGATATTTTGAGGAAATGAAAAAGTAAAATGCAAACAGTGTGGACAGCTTGTTTAGGTGCTTTTATTCTGAGCGTTATTCCATCAACGGTCGTAGCTTTACCCCGTCTCTCGCCGTACCGAAACCATCGGAAACTCTAACACCTTTACCCCGTCTCTCGCCGTACTGAAACCATCGGAAACTCTAACACCTTTACCCCGTCTCTCGCCGTACCGAAACCATCGGAAACTCTAACTCTAAGGTTTCAGAGGGCGGTTTAACCTCACAGCTCATTTTGTGTAACACAGACGTTTGTTCATTGTTCAGGAAAGCATAAATAATATTGATTACCCCAGGGTGCCCCGTGGGTCCCTCCCCGAGCATCCCGATCTTTAATCATGCCTAAATATCCTCTGTTATTTGGAAGAACGGCATATCAAGGAAGCAATTGGGAAACAACTCTATACATAGACTCATAAAATTGTAATGAGAATGAAACTCATAAAACTCGATATTGAAATTCGTATTGAAATCATTTTCAAAAATCTGCAGTAAAATGAGAAAAAAACAAACGCCACCAAGTACACATCTAAGAGATGTACACTACCCCCGAGATAACATGGTATTATTATACAGAATAGCAAGCAATATAATGAGCAATGTTTACGACCACATACCTGTTTGTTTGTTTGTTTTTTACTTTGAAAATGGCACAAATACATACTAAATGACATTTTAAACCACGATTGTACTTTGTGGTACATTGCTTCTAATTACTTTCCAATGCTGATAACAGGTGTAGGATTTATCTCTACTTCCAGAATGTGAATGTAGACTGCTGGCAGATGTTGAATATATGCTCCTTATCATTGGACCGTTGCTTTGGTTGCTATTGGTAACATCATCTCATAATATTCTTTACTTTGTATTCTTCCAATTGTACAGGTTTCCCATGACTTTGCTATCAATTTCAACCCTGAAGATGATGAATGTGAAGGTAAGTAGACAGAACTTTCCATATATATATAGTACTCAACTACTCAATCCTCTGGTTTATCGATCTAGCTGTTTCTTTTATTTTGACGTCTATGTTTGCTGTGCTCATCGACCAGAGATCCAAGGCGTGGTTGAGGCTTACCAGAACTGCCTTCCCAAGATCCAGCTCTACGGGCCCACCAACGTGTCTCCCATCATCAGCCGGATAGCCAAGCTGGCTGCAGGGGAAGGGACCATTAAAGATGCTTCCGTGAGTTTCTTTCATACTCTCTCTCTTTCATATATTAGTTTCATACTCTTCCTAGAGGGAGAGATGTGGGTGATGGACATAATTCGCATCTCCCTGATCTTCACACTCGTTCTCCCCAGAGTCATCTGCCTTCTGTTGCATTTACAGAAGACAACAGTTTGCTCTGGCGATATCCACGGGGTAGAGGAGGAAGGGTTGTGTGTCGGGGTGGTGTCCATTAAACGGTGGCTCTATTTAAGTGGCAGTATTTCTCCTCATGCTTTATTTACATCCTCTATGAGTGCTCTTGGAATCGGAAATGCAGGACAAATTGGGTGATGACAGGCTGCAGGTGTTTGACGAACATCTTAGATTATTGTGTTTACTTTATCTGTTGTGGTATCTTCAATGTAGTGTTTTTTATGTATTATGAAAATCTGGTAGCAGTTTAGAATAGCTGCGACTTTGAAACATTAATGAATAACTTTTTAATAATACATTTTCAACCTTATCTCCATCCGCATCGGGGATATAGTGTGAAAAACGCCTGCAGTTGTTGCCGATGCTCTCTGTGTCTCTGGGGCGCAGCTCAGCGCTGATGAAGTCTTACCCCAACTCTGTCATGTGATGCTACACCTTTTTACTGTTGCAAAGCAACCATGGGACGTGTTCATATGAACCTATAATGACGTTGGCTGCTTTTTTTCCCAGAGTTGAACATTTTTCAACTCGGGCGTCCAAAGGGCGCTCCACCAAAAACACGCTCAGCGCTCAAAAGCTCAAAGGCATTCAGTGCGCAAAATACTTGGTTCCCATTGATAACCATTACAAAATAACAGCCCCCGGCTGTTAAAACGTTTTCGGTGTGATTGGGGCTTCATTAAGTCATTAAGTTAGTTATTCTGCTGCTGAAATGCAATATTTTTCTATCAAATTTGTCATTTTGACATTGTACTGATGTCCATTTAGGAGTGTATATATGGCTCTTTCAGTGTTTCTGTAGAAGTTAATACGATGCAAACGCTTTAATTAATGAATTCATTCACCATATATTAATCTCCCTTAAATGACACATTATGTACTGATGCATAATGAGATGCCGGGGGTTCAGATTCATGAACAATGTCTACAATCTCCCATCTCACATGGCAAGCCTGCAACCTGATCCGTAGTCATGTGACCACCTCACCAAGCAGGGTGACGTCCCTACACATAGACGCCACCTTGGCCTTAGCATCATACACCAACGTCACCGCCATTTTGGAGAGGCCAAGACTGTAAACACATACAAGTAAAGGAGGGAGATGTGCAGCCTTTCTGGATAAAAAGCACTATAATGATATATATAACCTATATATATATATATAATATATAGATAGATCATTTTTGTGCTCCACGTAGATCATCATCATTATAGTGCAGAAAAACGCAGCTCCCCGTGTACGTGTATGTGTTTACAGGTGTCACTCATAACTTGAATTACGGGTCTGCTCCTTTTACCTACCTGGTCCATAAAGCGAGGGTCTCTTAATGTGATCGATGCCTTGCCTTCATCACAGAGGTGTAATCGTAGGGGCGAACACAGGTGCATCTCATTAAGTTAATTGGGTACCAGCAGGCCTACAGACCATTCATTAACTTAATGAGTTACACCTGTTTTCACCCCGACTGTTAAGGTGCGTTTACGTGCGTTAGCGCGTTAGCCCTGACCCGCTCCACTCTGCTCCCGTGGGGGGGAGCGGCGACTTCAGGGGGTGAGGCGGCGTCCAACCTCGTCGCCGCGGAGGGGGACTCGCTTCACAGCTGAAATGATTTGACCTTTGACCCGGTGCGCCACATGACGCAACGCGCCAACCAACAGGTGGCTGCAGTACAGTCCACAAAGTGATTTCGTATGTGTTTTAAACGTGGCTCCGGAAACACAATGTCCGACCTAGCGACGCGCACAGTGGCCTTTACGCCGCTGCGATGAAGGCCTGCAACTTACGCTGTTGTCATCGGAGAGCTTGTCTTGTTGTGATACTGAACGCCCGTATAACCATGACAGGACATGATGTGTCAGTTAAAAGACTGACACACTTGTGAATGAATGCTTACCAAATGAATCCAGTGTCTTCAAGATGTATCACGCAGTGCTTGCTGCTGCTCTCTCTCTTCTTATCCAAACATCTTACTCATATCGTATTCATCTTGTGACCACTCAATTAATATTTTAAACCTTCCGATAAATTACAAAATCTAATTAAAACACCCAGTGAACTGACCGGAGTATATGTGCATATGCATTTATTAACATGAGCATGTTTTCCCCCAAGGCATCACTCATTTTATTACCTTAGAGCTGCTACAAGCCCTGGTCTCTTGCCAATATAAACCGTTCTCTTCTTAGTGGAATTGACCTGGAGACAATGGAGACAAAAATCAATTGTGTTATTAAATTAGATATGATATATGTGTTTATTTTAATAGATAGTAATGCAATCTTATAAAGTTAAATCATTTAAAAATCATTTGTAGCACCTTAAAGAGCAACTTGCAGGTTAGCATCCCTAGGTCAAATATTACACTGAAGAGCAAGTTGCCCTTCAAGCCAACGGTGTGGTGTTCTTCCTGCCCCCAGCGGTACCACATTCTGCTCATTCTGACGGATGGCGTGGTGACAGACATGGCGGACACGCGCGAGGCCATCGTGCGCGCCTCCTACCAGCCCCTGTCTATCATTATCGTCGGCGTGGGCAACGCAGACTTCACAGACATGCAGATCTTGGACGGAGACGACGGCGTGCTGCGCTCGCCCAAGGGAGAGCCGGTCCTTCGGGACATCGTTCAGTTTGTGCCCTTCAGAGACTTCAAAACGGTTGGTTTTTTTCTTCCTCTTCTAACTTCCTCAGTCAATTCTTGCGTCCTCCACTAATTTCCTACCAGCTCTACTCCTGCATGTTGCTCTGCTCTCACACGGCAACAAACGCAAATACAGATGGAGAGGGTTTCTTTTCACAGCTCTCAAAAAGAAATACTCTTTTTCTTTTTTCCACATAGTAATCCTCATGGTATTTTATGGACAGCATGGCTTCCGGTGCGTGTTCAGAAAACTCGTAAACAAGCTGTGCTTTCAAAGAGCAAACACAGAGCATTTGCCTACCTTGCTAGTACTGCAGATGGCCATTATGGGTTGGATGACGTCCAGAGGAGAAATAATGCATTATAAATGTGTTTATGCATTTAAAGGCTGTTTGCCTCTAACATTTTGTTTACCCGTGATGTTTTGAATACCACACCTTTTGGATTATATGTCTCCATTTTAGATTTAGGATTGGTTTTAATGTGCCTGTCATTTACATGAAAACAGTGGGATATGACATGATATATTTTATTATTTTATGAAGTGGATCATATGCTTCATCATGAGCTGCCTGGTCAATATCACACTTTCACAGATGATAATTAAACACAAATGCAATTAGGGCCCATTTAGACCATGATGGCAAAAAACAAAACAAGGGATCCAGCGCTTGCTATCGTGCGCTCAGCTGTACAGCACTGCTCAGCTGCACAGCACTGCACAGCACTGCACAGCACAGCACAGCACAGCACAGCACAGCACAGCACAGCACAGCACAGCACAGCACAGCACTGCACAGCACTGCACAGCACTGCACTGCACTGCACTGCACTGCACTGCACAGCACTGCTTTAACCGCCTTGAGTCTCAATCCATCTGCATTCAAGTTCTTCTGTGTTGTTGGCAGTGTGCAGCTCCAGCTCCAGTGTGTTGGAGTGCTTCTGAACTTGTAGCCGCTCTTTCTGTCACAGGCCTCCCCCGCGGCGTTAGCCAAATGTGTCTTGGCAGAGGTTCCCAAGCAAGTGGTGGAGTACTACAGCCACAGGGCCATCTCCCCCATGTGTCCTGCGAGGGATGCCTCCACCCCCGCACTCAGCCCCATCACCAGCATCCCGACTAAATAAACATGCTTACTACATCAGCATAGTCCCACGGACGTCAGCAGCAACGGGAGGACGAGCATCGCGTGTCATGAGCAAGAAACCATCTTGAAAGTTGTTACTATTCGATTTATTTTCATTCCTCCAAACCCTAACCCTAACCCTCCAACAGATTTTCGTCATTCTATTCCTCTGCTCAGATCGGATTGGTTCCCTGTGTTTCACAGCAGCATGCTGAAGCTCATCTTCTCTTGTTTCGTACTGGATGCATGCAGGCTGTTCTCCAGGTATAGATTCATCAGGAATACACTAATGACAAGCTGGCCATACACCTCTCCACTGCATCCCTTAAAGCTGCTGTAGGTAACATTTAACTATCATGAGTGTTATTTGTTAGAAATGCCACAGCCATCCATCAGCTATTAGTGACTGCGTTGAAAGAATAACCGTTTTGAGTTGCCTGCTCCTGCCTCTGTATGAGCCAATCAGGACATCTCTTCCCTGATTGGTTCGAGGAATCCATGTCTCTCTTCACAACTCTCACATCTTACCTACAGCAGCTTTAACTGCATCTCAAGTGCTTGGTTGAAAATTTTATACAATATCTTCCAAAGTGTCTTTTCTCTTCATATTGCAATTTGTATGCTCACTGTACACTGCTTGGGACAGCCTGCCACTGGAGGAATGCATTGGGAATGAATGAATTCAATGGATGGAAATGAGTTAGATGGATAGACAGCATTGCACATTCTAGCTTGTTCTTTTGTCGCTGGTGAAATTGTGTGAAATGCCAATGTTGTTCCTTTCTCTATGATGAACTATTGCTACACGCTATATTCACCATTAAGTTGATGTCTGCTCTCTCTCTTCACAACTCTCATACCTTACCTACAGCAGCTCATGAGTACATCTTATGAGTACTTCATCCGGGAAATTTTTGGATATGTTATTAATGCTAATATGATTCCCCAATTTGCATATCTTTCAGTTTGCTATAGCCTAGGTGTATGTTAACTTATTAACTCAACTTAAAAAAATGCCAGTGGCAGTTCTCAATGTTGTGGCCAATGAACACGTGATCATATATAAATATATATATATATATATATATATAATACATATTATTATAAACATATATTATAAGCCATAAATGTTCCTTTAAACAATGAATATGAAGCCACCTGATGGTTCAGATCAGAGGTGTAATGTACCTTTGTCCCTACCTACCTATCCTCTCTTTATCCAAGCACTGCCACAACACCTTTCATTCACAGTCTGTTGGTGGGAATGCCTCTGAATGAAGCTTTAGGGAGACAACGTGAGGGGATAAAGCCTCGCCATACTGCAGCATGTCAGGCCTAACTGCTTCTAAAGGTCGACGTGCGCTTGTTGTGTCTGCAGATGGGGAAATAGTGTCTTATGGTGTTATGCATTTTGGTTTTCTCCTATCTTAAGATTGTTATTCCTTTCGCTGAATGATCTCACTGCATGTTACTTAATCTGCTGTGCTCTGAAAGTCTATGATTTAATTATGATTGGATATAATATAAAGACTTTTACGAAGGGAAAGGGGTTCATCTTTACTGGGGTTCATTCATGTATGTAGCATGTAACCAGTCATACAAAAATTTTTTTTCCCAGTATTTAAAGTATTTAAAGTTTGAAGAAAGATAAAACAGAACTATTATTTTCATTATTTCAATGAGCCAGGAATCATAATTATTAATGTGATCAAAGATCAAAGAATCTCTGTTGTGTGTCAGAAAATAAAGGTTCCTGAGGGCCACACAACTCTTAGTATTGTGGGGGCCTCCACTTACCACTATTTCAATTACAATTTTCTGTGACTGAAACACCTTGTCTGTTTTTATTTGTTCATACATATGTTCATACTTTTTTTAATATCACTAATGGTTATGAGTTGCATTAAAATATTTATGCTTTCGGGAATATACAATGGGAATCGTGATGTAATATGTTATTAACCATTTGCAAACTTTCATATTTAAACTGGGAAATCGATACAATTAATCAGTTGGCCTATATACCACCTTCCTGTAGAGGTGGAAAGGCTGAGCCTGTGGCGGCATTATTTAATACCAATACACTCAACAGGTCTTACTGTCACATAGCAAATCACTACTTACTAATAGGAATTTGAATGTAATATTGTATTGGGAAAAATTAGTCTAATACATAAACCACGATGGGGTGTCTGATTATTGGAAATTGGAAATTGTACCGCAGCTTTGTTAAAACTGATCCTGATTGGTCAGTAACATTCCAAGGGTGTCCATTATCTTCTGATCCTGATTGGTCAGTAACGTTCCAAGGGTGTGCATTATCTTCCAACAATGGGACGCCTCTGCCTTTCAACAGTTCTAAAATCAATGTGCTACAAATTAACAACAGCAGTCAAATACAACTATCGACCAGATGTTTCCTTGACAACACAAAAACAATACGCTCAACGCAGAACAATGTTTTGATTCCAGCTGATTAAAGTCGATAATAAAACAATAACATTATAGATGAAAGTAACTAATATCTAATCATTGTTGGTAACTGTGGTATGAGCGGACATGATTTGCAATGAATGGGACATTATTCCTTACAGGTTTGTGTGCATGGCCTTGACATTATTCCTACACAATTCAGATCAAGTAATTATGTTAATAATTACATTTGTGTAATTATGGAAGTATACCTTAACATTTAACCAACCTACCCAATACTGCTGGGCTATTGACCGTATTTAGATTCACCTGAAGGCGACTGGGCTGCTGGATATCCTTTGAAACGCAGACCATATTGAGAGCTGTCTGCCTCTGTGGGACACGAGCCGGGCTCTTATGATTCAGCTGGGCCACATCTGAAGCTATTCTCTATTAGACTAGCTGAATAGAAATGATTTCAGATGGACTTTGATCACCCACAACAAGCACAGTGTCATCTGACAGGAGTGTGTGTGTGTGTGTGTGTGTGTGTGTGTGTGTGGGGGGGGGGGGGGATGTTGAAAAAGGTCACATGAATGAGATTTTTCTTTGAATAATATTTGGCAAAGGCATTGTTGTTGTTATGTTTATTAAATGGCACCCCCTCCCCATCCGTACAAGGAATCATTTGTTTTTGCATATGAAATGTGTTTTTCAGATGAATTCTTTGTTTTCAGAAATTGAAAAGATGATCTAATGTGACAGCCGAGTACCTTGGTACAGTAGTGTCTGTGTGGGGATGTGGGAGGGAGGTGGTAGTGTCTGTGTGGGGATGTGGGAGGGAGGTGGGAGTGTCTGTGTGGGGATGTGGGAGGGAGGTGGTAGTGTCTGTGTGGGGATGTGGGAGGGAGGTGGTAGTGTCTGTGTGGGGATGTGGGAGGGAGGTGGGATGCTGGTCAGGGAGGCTGCGCTCTGAAGCGTACTGTGCAGCGTTTACTCTATTGGTTGTCGGTTTTATTTACATTTGAATTAGAATTAAAAGTAACGCCACACCCCAAAAGCACAGTCATTACACATTATATCAGCCATTATGCTCTTTGTGTTATGGATTACCTTCTAAAGAAAGTTGCATGTTTCTTTTAAACACCTGCTTAAATCAACACTATATTATTATTAGTAGCCTATTATATGTTGTTACTGTTACAAAAAATGTCCAACATACAGTTTTTACCCTTATGTTTAAACTGTTTAACCTTATTGTCTTTGTATTTTTGCTGGGTAACATATTAACAGATTGAACCACAAGTATTTTCTTTCTCAAGAACAAACAAAAACTTTTTTAATTCAACTTAATAAGTTGGCTAAGAAATACTCTAATGCCTTTACTATAAATATTTGTTTAGACATAAACACAAAAACACAAAACTTTAATTGTTTTGTTTCTACTTGGACTTCATGAATAATACATTGTAATAAAGGTCATGGTAATACAGCTGACTACCAGTAATTAGTAGGTCCAAAACAATTCTCCAAATCTACCCTCATTTTCTTTTTTGACTTTTAATGTTAATATATTCATCTTCACATTTTTAACTGGTTGACTTTGTATTTTTGGATGTATTCAGGAAAGTGAATGAATAATTAATATTGGAACGCTATAACAGTTATTGTTGCTTCTAAATAATGTGGGTCTTAACACACACATGCTTAAAGACCCAAGTTCAACTAACACCAACAACCTACATGGGTAGTTTAGCACTGTGTACAATGCTTCAGAAACATCTGTATTCTATATTCATGGGACGCTATTCTTTTTGGTTCACCCTAAATACCCCTGACAGTAAGACAAGAGTTACAAATACCCAGACAATAAGACTTGTCCTCTCTTGAATGTTCTTATCTACTCTTGTGCAATTGTCGAGAAATGTTGTCATTGTCGACGTCCGATGATTCACTTGATGATTGCACTTTGCGTTCGCTCATCTATTGTTGATCAACATTGTTTATTCATTTTGTTGTATAAGTATTAGTATAAGTATTTTATTGCATGCATGATTTTGTTGTTAGCCTGTGTGTGCAGTCATAATTGTTGGATTGTAACGATAATATTCAAGCCTGCATTTGCACAAAAGTCTGTTTATGTAGTGTGTGCTCGCAATTTACATTCAGGTAAATAAACACATTAATTTAAATGAGTCTCCGTAAACTTTGTTCCCTGTGAAAGCATCTCTTCCATAGCCAAATTAGATCATTTTGATGACATGAAGTGTATTATTATTTTTGAATCTGCCTCACGGCCAGTTCTACCTCCTTTTATTCTCATGCTAAATCTTGCACATATCTCTGGACCTCTTAAACAAATTGGTTGGGGGGGGGGGTTAATATTAGTGACCACATTTTCATAGATATTTTTACATTTGAAACCTAAGAAAGGATATGATTGACAGAGTAATATCTAAAGGTGATATTGAGGAGCTGTGTACTCATTTGGCCATGCTAGCATGCGGGTGATGGTGTGACTACTTCATTCCATGCACTCACAAAAAAAAAAGGTTGGAGCCTATTGGTGAATTCCATCAGACCGCTTCATTCATTCAACAGCCATTGTGGAGTGCGCTGAATAGTTTCCATGGTGACAACAACTCGTAGGGGAACACAGACCTTCATTTGAATCCTTCATACCAGGATACAGGATGTGGTGGGGAGAGAGGTTGGCAGAGTTAGCCATCAGAGATGTTTTGTTTCTTTCTGTTCCT
>OMNR01022685.1:1028-12938 GCA_900303205.1 Mora moro
GGGCGGGGGCCCCCCCCCGGGCCCCCCCCCCCCCCCCCGGCAAACCCCCCCCCCCCCCCGGGGGGGGGGGGGGAGAAACCTGATCAGACATCATCCACCCGGCCTCCAGGCTGATGGATAACAACATGACCGTCTATGGCCTCGCCACCATTCATCATGGTGGAGGTTCAGGGAGTGGCCTTTAGTTAGTGGTGATACAGGAACGTCTCTGGTGCATCAAGAACACCATGGCTCACACAAAGTCATTGTTACTGAATACAAATACAGGAGTTGCATAAAACATGCATTCAAACGACTTGGGACAAATGTTATACATCCAAAATTACAAAAAAAGAAAATGTGTAAAAAGGAGTTTCGTGGCTAAATGAATGTGGTGGTGAATACATGAATTGCAATGTGACTGACCTGGCTGCTGTCCTGGCCTCCCTGGGGGTTGGTAGGGACCACTCCCTCTGCCTCAGTGCTGTCCTCGTTCAGAACCTCCTCCTGACACACACACGCACACGCACACGCACACGCACACGCACACGCACGCGCACGCACACGCACACGCACACGCACACGCACGTTAACGAGGGGTGTATAGGCTTTACAACTATTCGATACGGTTCCGATTCTTAAAGTAACCATACTTGACGATTAATCACAGTTTGCTGAAATTCGATTTAGTAGCCTATGATCGACATATCGACATTGATCCTCCGAATCGATACATGGATCCAGATGGATGCATCACATCGTTACACCCCCTAATGGTAACATGCGCGCCTCACCTCGGGTCCCACCCGCTGGATGATGCGGAACTTCTTGGGGATGGGGGGCTCCGAGGGGTCTTCCTGTGGGGCGTCCGTCTCCGTTACCATGGTGCTGCTGTCCTGCTCCTCCTCACGGGGTCTCTTGGACATGGAGGTCCCTGGAGTGGCCGACACTGGAGACGGTGATGTTTGACACACTGTTCAGTTCATATACTTTTACGTCACCATTATTTTACCTTGCACCATTGTTCCATACCACCTAGATAACGGCCCACTATACGTGTACTCTGGGTTCTTCTGTACTAGTGCGTACCGGTGCCGAACACGGCCGAGGACGTGGAGGGCCTCTCCACCTGCGAGCTGGGGGCCGCCTCCATCAGCATGGGGGGCGGGGGCTCCTGGCTGGCCGGCTCCGGGTGCGTCTGGCTCTGCTGCTGCGTGGGCTGGACGAAGGCGGTGGCCTGCGTCTGCGTCTGCTGAACGGCCAGCATGGGCCCGGCCAGGGTGGTCTGGACGTTGGGGCTGGTGGAGCGCACCGAGCCGCTGGCGCTGCCGTACACCGTCACGTGCTCCACCGGCGGGCTGTCGCTCGACTGCATGGCTGCTTGACGGGCGGAGGAAACCGCCACGGGTTTGTTTTAAAATCAGTACTTTCAGACATGGGATTTGGCCAGGACAGAATTCACAAAAGATTAAGGACAAAAATATGTGCAGATTTATGAGAAAAAATAAAGTGACAGCACTGTAACTGTACAAATCCTTAATATTACTTCTACAAAAAACAAAAGGTTGAAATCTCCTTTTACCTTCCTGGTTCTCTACTTGGGTTGTGGGCATGACGGTGGCCGTGGGGGTGGGAGTGGGCAGGGTGGCCGGAGTGATCATGGGCCTGATGCTGGCTCTGGGAGTGGGCTTGTTGCCCGGGTTGACTGGCTGTTTGCTGGCCGTCGCCACCAGCGGGGTCGGCTTAATGTTGGCCGTTGGAGGCTCCGAGGTGCTGGCACTGCAAGGGTAATGAATATAGAATCGGGATTACACTCAAAATGGATACAGAGCACAGTAAACCATAATACAATCTATCCGTCCATGGGCATATGTGTCTGTGCGTGTGTGTCACGTACCTGCCCCTGTCGGCAGCTGGGGTGGGCTTGAGGCTGATCTGTCTCTGCTCAGTGTTCCTCTGCTGTTCCTGGGTCTACCATTAAGGACAAATTAACATTAGATGGTTGCTGTAAGCATCAATATGGGGGAGCTGAGGCAGAGGCAGTTGTTTTTGTTCAATTCAAGCCTAAATGCATACATTTTGCTTCCTGCACTTGAGTAAAAAGTGGATAAAGCACCAGATTCCACGTCAACCTTGATGAAAGACACACTGAACGGCGGTGTCGGTATATGGGGCTGTTGCCCTGGCAACGCAAAACGAGCACGTCAGTTGGGGTAAGCTCACCTTGCTAGGGCCGGCCTCCTGGGGCTCGTCCCTCTGCTCCTGTCTCTCTTGCTGGCCCCGCAGGTCCCGGAGCTCCCGCTCCTGCCGGTTCAGGCGGCCCTCGTACTGGGACTTGAGGGCACTCACGCGAACCTCCAGCTCCTCCCGCTGCTGCTTCAACTCCTCGTTCTCCTTGTGCAGCACGTCCTTGGTGGCTGCCAGAGGACATTAATAATAAGAGGTCGTTTATAATAAAAACATACACGAGGAACCTACTGTCTAGCAATTATCAACTTTAAGCCACTATGGCCATTAAAAACAATCAAAGCACTATGAAATCCATCTAAAAAGAGTAGATGTATGCCCCATCCTCTAAGAAGCCAAGGAATAAGGTGGATTGCCTGATAAACAGGCTAAAGCATCACTTCGTATCGATAGGTGTTGTTGTGGGATGACCACTGCCTGCTTAAACAGCTAAAAGGGAAGTTATAATATAGTTCTAAAATCGAGGCCAAAATCTGTGGGGGAGAAAATGTCCGCTGGGAAGAGCAGGAGCAGAACAGAAGCAAAGCGCCGCTCTCACCCATGAGCTGGTTGATCTTCTGCTTGGCACCGACGAAGGCCTTCCTGGTCTTCTCCTCCTTGTCGGCCATCTGCTGCCTGAGGGTGTCCTCCTGGGAGGCCTTGTCCTGCAGCTCCTGCCTCAGCCTGGCGAGCTCCGTCTGTAGCCTGGACGCCTGCTCCTGGGCTCCGCGCACCTCCGCCTCCCGCTCCCCAACCGACTGGGGTGGAAGACAAACCAACACTCATTCATCCATTCAACTGAGACAAAACCGTGTGCTCAAGTGTTTAAATCTACTGGGTGGATTAGCCAGCTGCTCCACCGTAGTTTCTGACTCTTGATTGATTTATACTGCTCGTTTTTTTTTTGTATTCAGGTCACTAGTTAATATCAACTTTAACTTATGAACAAAAACGAGCAGTAACCTTGTTCAGGTTCTCCAGCTGTCCCTCCATCTCTCTGGTCCGAGCTTCAGCCTGGCCCAGTGAGTCTTTGAGGCCCTGGAGCTCCTGAAGGGAGGCCTGCTGGACCTCCTGCTCCTGGGATGGTGCAGCTGCAGCCTCAGCTACCACCTGCAGGGGACAGGGTGGAGCAGGAGTCAATGTGGAGCTCATGACCTTCATGTTGAAAATGAAGGCATTGAGCCGAGTCATGAGCACAGACTTTGTGGGTTATAACCATTGCTTTTCAGATACATTCGGGCCAACTTTGACAATGATCAAGAATACAATGAAAGACCACCACCGTCGCGAGACGACGGGCGATTTGTTCATTTAAATACGAATGCAGTTGAGGTAACCGACATCGAGGAAAAAATAGACAAATGTTTGCTCCTGTACCTTCTCGTGGTCAGCCTTGAGCTCGTCGTACTGAGTCTTGTAGCGGCGGCCGATCTTCTTGACCTGGATGATGGTGTTCAGCTTCTCCTGGAGCTCCTGGTTCTTCTGCTCCAGGTCCCGCTTCAGCACGTTCCTCTCCTCGCTGACCTTGCCCATGCTCTCCCGCAGGCTCTGGAACTGGTTCTGCAGGCTGCTCACCGTGGTCCCGGCCCTAGTCGGAGCAACACGGATAACGGGAAAAGGATGAAGGCGAGATGGGGGATTTTTTTTGGCGTTCATCATTATGGACACATGTCAACGCCTGTGAAGGCCCAACGCCTACGCTCTCCTGAACGACCTCCATACTATTCGGCGAAAGTCACATTGGATTAAAGTCTGAAGTCTCGAATGACTATGAATACATTGGGAAAGGACGAGGGTCTATATTTAGACCGGTCCAAGAGGCTCCGAGTCGCACCTGGTCACCTCCGCTTTGAGTTTGCCGCTCTCCTCGGCGAGCAGCTGGATGCGCTTGAGGTGCGCGTCCTTCTCCGAGAGCAGGCGCTTGTACTCCTCCGGGTCCGCGTCCTTCTGCTGGCTCACCAGGTGCTGACAAACAAGACGGGTCGCAGTTTAGCGGTCTCTCGCCCACGTCCTCACCCAAACAGCATGCGCCTTCGGGTGAGGACCACGAAGCCCAGAGTGCGCAGGCCGCGTCGGGACAGATGCGAAATAACGCGTGAGGATTTCCGCTCGGTGGCTCAACCCACCGACACGCTACCACATAGGCGACACGCCTCATAGCGACCCGGGTTCGAGTCCCACCCGCGTCATTCCCTCTCTCTTCAACCCACTTTCCCCGTCTCTCGCCACTCTCCTCTCCATAAAAGGCATAAAAAGGCAGAAATGTGCGCTGTGTGTGCTTTGGGCTTCTACAGATGCAGCATCAGGCTCAGCGTCTGGTCCACCGACCTGTGTGCGAGTCTTCCAGCGTTTGATTTCCTCTTCCAGGATCTTCTTCTCGGCCTGCAACATGCCCGTCTTCTCGCTCAGCTCAGAGTTGGCCTGCTGTATGGGCATGACGTCCGACTGCAGCTTACGCAACTGAACACACAGGGAAGAGGAGAAGGAGAAGTGAGACTCTGGGGTCACCCAGAGTCGAGTACCACTCAAGTACTGACCAGGAACAACGATAATAAGTACAACACAGTGTGTCGTAGCCTGGGTACTGTCCTGGAGTTACCTTAGCCTGGGTACTGTCCTGGAGTTACCTTAGCCTGGGTACTGTCCTGGAGTTACCTTAGTCTGGGTGCTGTTCTGGTGTTACCTTAGTCTGGGTACTGTTCTGGTGTTACCTTAACCTGGGTGCTGTTCTGGTGTTACCTTAGCCTGGGTACTGTTCCGGTGTTACCTTAGCCTGGGTAGTGTTGTGGAGTTAGCTGTGGTACCTTAGCCTGGGTAGTGTTGTGGAGTTAGCTGTGGTACCTTAGTCTGGGTAGTGTTGTGGAGTTAGCTGTGGTACCTTAGTCTGGGTAGTGTTGTGGAGTTAGCTGTGGTACCTTAGTCTGGGTAGTGTTGTGGAGTTAGCTGTGGTACCTTAGTCTGGGTAGTGTTGTGGAGTTAGCTGTGGTACCTTAGTCTGGGTAGTGTTGTGGAGTTAGCTGTGGTACCTTAGTCTGGGTAGTGTTGTGGAGTTAGCTGTGGTACCTTAGCCTGGGTCTGCTCCAGCTCTTGCTGCACCCGGTCCTTCTCCTCTCTCAGCAGCTTATTGGTCTCCATCAGGACGCTCATGGTCTCCGTCTTCTTCATCAGTTCGTCGTGCTGGGCCAGAGTCTTGGCCGTAACCTGGCTCAGAGGGGAGGAGTACAACAATGAGCACAAGGACAGCCCTACTGCATACAGAGACATGCTCCGTCTGCGTCGACCACATTTCAAACGAGTAGCATCCTGGCTGACCTTCATCCTCGTCCTCTCGGTGCTCAGGGTGTCCTGGGCCTCCTTCAGCTCGCGCTCCAGGTGCTCCACCCTCAGGCGGTGGCGCAGGTTCTCTCCCTGGGCCACCTCGAAGCGAGACTCCGCAATCTCCTTCTCCCGACGCACAAACCTGGGGCGTGCGGAGCGGGATGAATAGAGTACAGTGCAGTACATCTCAACTAGGGCTGTCAAAGTTAACAGGATAATGCGTTGGCGCAACTTCGTTTGGACACCACTAATTGTTTTGATGCATTAACGCGGGTACCCTTTTGACCTATACTGAAGTAATGGTAGATGGAGCTGCCCAATGCACCTGTTGTACAATGAGCCTGTGCCTCGAGATGCATGGTTTCTTGGCCTTGAGTTTACTACTATAAACAGAGCGCACGTAGACCTACTTAGCGCTCTACCTCCTGCCCATTATCTCCCCATTCATCGAACACTGAGTGAACAATATCCCCAAAAACACGTTCACCACTCACGATAGGACTCTGTTTGTTGCTTGCTCTAATCCAAAATAGCGGGGGGCGGTGAACCAGAATTTTGATGTTTCCAACGTCCCGCTTTGCTGAATCTATCTAATCTATTGCCTCTGGTGCATGCGCACATACGGCCAAGCTGGACGTTGACAATATCAGGTGTTTTGCAGAGGAGGTATGAGGTAGGATGCTAGGAGGTAGGAGGTAGGGCGGTAGGAGGTAGAGCACCAAGTACGAGGCAGTCTACGTGTGCTCTGTTTAGTAAGGGTCATGAGTTGTGATTTGAGCATATTGGTAAATGCTTGACCTGTGGGTCCCTGGATTGTTTGTCTGTTGTTTTGTGTTCATGCTTAAAGGTTGGACACGCTACATTGTGAGAGATACTTACTTAGTCATATTACCAAGTAATGTCAAATTTAGCCGGCTTGAGTTAGTCAAGTTATGATAATTGACTTTTAGCATATTTAGTCCACTCCCATGTTGATAAGATTATTAAAAACTTGGAAAATGTCCCTTTATGATTCATTTGCGATTAATCATGATTAAATATTGTAATCGATAGACAGCCAACTTACTTTGCGAGGCTGCTGGATTTGCGAGAATTCATGCGAGAATCCATCTTGCCAGGCTTCAAGTTATGCGCTTGTGGCCGACCCACAGTTACAGGCATTTCAATTTTCATCATCTCGTCATTTTCCTTCTTTGTGGGATTTCCCTTACCTGAGTATCTCCAGGACCTGGTCTTGGGACTTGCCCTCTTCGGTGAAGGAGATGTTGAGGGGACCCTCGCTGGCGGCCTGCTGCAGGTTGGAGGCCATGGTGCTGCTCATGGTCTGGATCTGCTCGTGGAGCAGCGTGTTCTGCCTCTGCAGCTCCTCAGAGTGGCGCTCCAACTTGGACATCTCTTCCTGGAAGTCACAAATGAGATGTGCTCAGACATGTTTTTTTTTTCTTCCCAAAAATAAAAAATGTAAAAAAAATGTCATACCACCTTAAAAAAAACTGAATGGTACACTTGGGTCATGACTTAATGACCCATAATGTGGGTCCTGAGGCTGGACCAGTTGAGAACCAGTGCTGTACATCCATCAATGCCATCCTGCTCTAGCTCACCTTGAGGATCTTCTCCTGCTCCTCCCAGGACACCCTGGCCTCCAGCAGCTGGGCCCCCACTCTCTGGGAGCGCTCCTCCAGCTGGTGCCGGAGCTCGGCTGCCTGCTGGGCTTGGGCCTTGGCCCCCTGGAGGGCCTCCACGTCGGCCGCGTGCAGAATCATCTCCCGCTCGTATTTATCCTGCGCCTCGGTCACCAGCCTGGCCTGGAGGGGGAGAAGCGAGACGTGCGCTTTTAAAAAACAATGGAATCATAACGGTGGGCAAATCCCTCGATATCCATAATGAATTGAACCAATGCCAGCAAGTTAAATACACCACTTTTGTATTTTAGCGTACTATCTGGCCATTATTGGCATATTTGTCCATATGTATAACAGTACACAGCATGTGATTAATTCTTACTAGCCAACAAACAAGTACAACCACAGTTGATTTCTTTATCATTGTATTTCTCACCAAATACAAAAGATGCATTCTTATAACGATAGAATATAATGTAATGGAAGTTAATTGGAGGGCAGTTCCTAACGGCCCTAATGAATCACATGTTCTACAGTACTATGAGACATGGGCGGTAAGAAGAGCAGATTGCCCCGTACTTGTTCCTGGCTGTCCAGTAAGGCTTGCTGCTGCTGGGCTGTTGCCTCGGCCACTCTCTGCAACGCCCCCTGGTGGTCAGCCTGGGCACTGCTCAGATTTAACCTCAGCTCGCGTATCTAAGCAGCAAACAGGGAGCAGATTAGTAAAAAACCAGGATAACACTACAACCACTACAGAGTCGTGTTTGGTTACATTCAAGACAATACAGATATTATACTTCTAAGTGCCTGATTTTATACTAAATCATACTTTTATTTGAATTAAACAACAAAATTGTGCCCGTTTTTCTGATGTATCGACAAACACATCAGACATACACTTTAGTATTTGTTACAGAAAGGCAGCCCAGTATCGGACGCAGGCCTTAATGATCACAAGGACAACACAACAACAACAACATCTTGGGTGTACCTGCTCCTCCAGAGAGCTCAGGGCTTTCATCTTCTCCTCCACAGCCTCCTGCTTCTGCTTGTCCGCTTCCAGGAGTTTGTGCTCCAGCTGCTGGCGCTGCGTCTCCGCCTCCTTCATGCGAGCCTCGACGGAGCATTGCACCTGCTCCGTCACCTACACCCACACAAATGGAGCAAAATAAATAGCCGACATAGATATTGTCACTACTGCTTCTATTATAGTATTACTGATAGCGAGATGTGCCTTTGGTCAAACCTACAAAAGGCATCCAATATCCAAGAGTTTAGTTTCATTATTTTCATTTTGTTAATACGTGTGCTCATTATTTGACATACGTGCTCAATATTTTACATTTGATGGGGTCCAAAACATGTTTTATGATACATACATGGCACACGATACATCTCGATGTTTCTACAAGACACTGGGGTTAGACCTGTTTCTCCTTGTCCAGGGCATCCTCCAGGCTCTGGGCCATGGTCCTGTACTGCTCCACGCTGGAGGTGGCGACCCGCAGGCTGTCCACCAGCTCCTCAGCCCGGGTCTCGGCCTGCCGCAGGCGGCTACGCAACTCCTCGCTGTCCTGCTGGGAGCCCTGGAGGCCTGGGGAGCCAGGAGATGCAGAGCCTTTCATAAATCAGAGCCGCCACACAAAACTCTGACTCAAAAGTTACAAAACAATGGTGTTTTAAATGAGCTCAGAAAAACTGAAAAGAGGATGAGAATCTGGACCGGGTTACACGGCTAGCTGTGTTAAAATTGCTTAGACGTTTTATTAGCCCTTTTACAAGATTTTCCAAAGAAAATTCCATTCAATTTCAAGAAAAACACTTGGCGAGAGTAAATTGCTTTGCCAGGGCACTCCTCTCACTATGACTTGTGGAAAAAGTAGAATAAATCATGACAAGGATGTAAAACAAAGTGCAAATACGAGATGGACAAAACAATCTGAAGGATCTACTCGTTTCTTTTTTTTAGATTAGATTAGATTCAACTTTACTGTCACTGTGCAGAGTACAGGTACAAGCCAATGAAATGCAGATGAACAGGAACCTGCATCTTTTTGACCATCAGTTTGGATCTGGTGGAACGGCCCCCGCACTGTGTAAACTAGACAACCGGCGCCGGCATAATCATGGCCCTCCATCAGAAAACAAGTGTGTGAGTCACCACTCGTGCTAAATGAGGGTACCTCTGAAGGACATGGCGGACGGTGAGCCGAGGGGGAGGCGTGCGTCTCCGCAGCCCGGCTGCATTCGGAGGTTGCCGACCTCCTGCTGCGCTGCGCTCAGCAGCTCCCTGGTCTTCTGGTGCTGTGCCACCTGCTGCTCCTGCTGCCTCTTGGCATCCATCAGCTGGATCTGGAGACCAGGGAGAGACGAGGGGCACAATGAGTGATAGTCATTCAAATATACTTTGAAATCCCGAGAGTGGTGAAAGACACGACATCTAGTCACAACCCTTTGAAGCACTTCTCACCACATTAATACTGAGCGATACACACGTAAACATAGCTAAATGTAGTTTGCACTGAAATGTGTGTGGGGTGCGTGTGGCTGTTTTTCTTCATCGACGGTTCAGGTGAAGACAGTTTGAGTAGCTGCATACTTCTTGGTTTCTGGCGTGCAGGTGACGCTGCTCCACTTCCTGCTCCAGTCTCTTCTGCAGCTGGGAGATCTCCCTCTCCTGCCTCTCCAGCTGGTTGTTCAGACGCTGGCGGCCATCAGTCTCGGAGCGCTCCAGAGTGGCCTAGGAGAACACGTCGCCTGGTTACGCCTGGACCGGTACCACAAGCCTTTTATAAGGGGACACGAGCGAAGCTCCGACGTACGCAGTACCTGGATGGCCTGGAGGTTGCTCAGCAGGAGGTTCTGGCTGCGCTGCTGGCCCACGACAGACTCCTTCTCCTGAGTTAGCCGGGACTCCACCAGCTTCAGCATGTCCCTCTCCTCACGCAGGCTCTCCACACGACCCTGAGACAAATGAATCAAATGTTTGTGGAGTGTGGCATGTACAACAGATGTAAATTAGCTTGTAGCCAACTCTGGAACAACGTATGCATTATGTACTGTACTGTCCCTGTGAAAATACATGTAGAAATAAAATAGAGACACAACCACATCAATGCAAGGTGCCTACACTGCTAAGCACGCAGTGATTGCCTCGCGGGGCGTCGACAACCACGTCGACCCACCTCGGCCAAGCTGAGCTTCTCCTGGGCGGCCTTCAGCTCCTGGGTCATGGTGTGGACCGCCAGCTCGCTCTTCTGAGTGGCCGCGGCCATCTTCTGCTCCTTGTCTCGGAGGGAGGCGATCTCCTTCCTGTAGCCCTCCACGTTGTCCTGTAGCATTTCATACCTAAGGCCAACAACACGGCAAGGCGTTTTGTCCGCTGATGCGAATATAGAACACACAACTACTGCGCGTGCCTAATGAACCCCGGAGGGCGTAGTCACAGACACAACGATAGCACAAACATTGGTCCATTACTGATTTTGTATGATTATTAGTATCTTTTGCGCCCTCACCTTTTAGAAGCAAACTCCAGCTGGGTGGAGACCTTGGCGTTCTGTGAGCGGAGGTCCGAGAGCTGCTCCTGCAGCTTGTCCGTTTGCTGCGTCAGCGCCTTGTCGTTCTCCACCCGCTCCTTCTTGTAGGTGGTGAACAACTCCTGCAACTGAAGGACAGAGCACGACGTTACCACGCATGTCGATGCATATCAACAATCGTTACCGTCTCTGGTACTTGGGCCGAAGACTACGCTAACGGGGGTCTGTTAATAGCCCAGTCAATTCATTCATTTTAAATGCATCCTGTAACCTGAAATGTGTCAAATACAACAAAGGTCTGAAGATGCGTTAAGGAAAGATATCCTTTGGGTGTTTGAGGTATCGGACGGGATGCCAACATTACGTATTTACTGGTGTACATGTAAATTGTAAGTAAATGCTTCAGGTTGGACATATAAACCACAGCCAGCATAGTACAAATTGGAAACGTAATGTTAACTAGACATTTCTTCACTGGATACATCTGAATGGCAGAAACAAGAGGAACTCCATGCAAGCACATATTTCATCCTCTTCTGATCGGCTTGCAATGTTATCATTCAGGGCTCAAACTCCACAGCCCCGAGGCTAAAACTACAAAGTACAGCAGAGCAAAGTCCCTCGGGAACTGTGCTGGAAGACATGGGTGTAAAGCCATACAGCCGCTGTCGTGTCCGACGTGATGGTCAGGCTGCGCTTCAACTCCTGACACTGACCTGCCGCAAAGCAGCCTTGGCCTCCACTGCTTCCGTAGACTCCGTTGCCATGGACACCAGAGCAGTGGGCGTGGCCGCGGTGGGTGTGGTGGCAGGGGAGCGGCGGGGGGTAGACGTAAGAGAAATCTCTTCAGGTGCTGCACCTGTACGGCACCACAGCAGACAGGGGGGAGGGGGTGACCAAAGTGCTGATAACATCTTGACCACAAGTTACAACTGTGGAAATGTTTCCATTTGCCAGGGGTGTGTGGGTTTACCTTGCTGTGGGAAGCTGACCCCGGTGGCCTGCGCCAGGAGCACACGGTACATGTCCCTCTGCCTCACTATGGACTCTGTCAGCTGCATCTGCTGACTGCGCTGCTCCTTAAGAGCCTCCAGCTCAGCCTGGGCCTTCTCCAGGCTCTGGGCCAGTTCACCACGCCTGGCACAACACATACTCTTTAGTGTGCTCGTAAAACCACTCAAAAACAAGCTCAACAGACTCAACCAAAGTCAAACTTTTGAAAA
>OMNR01023311.1:1023-11441 GCA_900303205.1 Mora moro
GGGAAACAAGTGAAGCGCAGAAAGTAGCAAAGGAAGGAATTATGCGACAATGTTGCTCATACTCGGATGCCGCTAGCGCTCGGTAATGCAACTTTGCAGCGTAGCTTCGGTCGCTTCGACGCAGTAAACTCTTTACTCAAGCAGTAAAGAGCTCTCCGGAGTAGACCGGTTCACAGAAGACACCGCCCCGGCGGTATATTTAGTTGAGCCCCCAAACCGCCGTTCATCCGAGTCCGTCGGGGGCCGTCCGTGCAGCTTGTTAACTATATTCCAGCGGAGCGGCAAGCTTTTTTTCGGGTCGGAGTTTCCACGGAAACCAGACGAGTGACTCACACACGTTGGGTTTAGCCGACGCAGCTCTTTGGCTGGGGGTGGGCGACCATGTCTGAGTTTCCAGGCCTCTGCCCACACATGGCAGGGATGGAAAATGAAATGAAAGCAGGAGAAAAGCAGGAGAAAAAGAACGAGTGGCTTTAACAGTGGCTCTCTGCCTGCGTTCTCTACTTATTTCGACCCGCCCTCCCTATACTCCATTCACATTGCTGTTTCTTCTATGTTTCACTTTTTCCCTGCCTCTCTCTCGCTCTCCCCCTCCTCCTTTCCTGCTTGTTCCTCGCCTCCATTACTTCATTTTCTATCCGCGTGACGATAAAGTAGAACACATACGTACATTTTAAATAACAATTTATTTTATTGCACTCCTGCTCTACTCCTACTCGCGCACTCTCACTTATCCTGCGTGACCTCCTCCTAATTCTTCCCTGCTATCCACCACATCTCAATTTTCTTGACCACCTCCTCCTCCCCCTCCACCTCCTCCTCCTCCCCCTCCAGCAGTGTGAACTTTGTGCCTCCTCCCTGGGGTGGGGCCCCCCTGGCTCCCAGTGGGAGCGTTATATGACCTGGTGACTCACCCGCCGTCACACCCAGCACATGTGTAGGGTGTCATTAAAGACACCGGACGGACAGACGGACACATAATGCAACGCCCTGGAGGAGAAGTGGCACGACCTCGTGGTGCTGTTTCGAGAGTGAGATCATGTAGAAAGGATGTCGGTGTTTGCAGAAGATCGCGTTTAAGTACTTTCTAGGCTCCCGGCCAGGGACTTACTCTCGCTGCTCTGAAAGTGAAAGTTGTGAATGAACTTCTCTAAAGGGTTTTTATCGGGGGCGTTTGGCTGTTGTCCGGTGTGCAAATGTCTTCCAGTCGATCTGTTGATAACACGCATATATAAGATATCTGCAATTAGGACCGCACACCTAATTGACCAATGGTACTAATCATACGCCTGACCAATCACTACTTGGTCCTGGTCCCACACCCTTTAGATAACATTCGAAATTGAACGGCTGGCTTTTCAAAAAGGCATCAAGGCAGGATAAACACAGGTGTCACTTCTAACACTAATTGTGGTTCTGCTCTTTTTACGTACCAGGGCACAGGTAGTAGACGCGTCATCCGATGACTCATTTGACGGTTGAGTTGGGGTAAGATTTAGCTTATCTGCGCTGAGCTGCGTCCCAGAGACCCAGAGAGCACCTGCAACAACTGCAGGCGTTTTTTCATACTATAGGCCTATCCCTAATGCGGATAGATAGAGATGAGGTTGAAAAGTGCCATGTAATGGTATTATATTTAAAAATACTGTCAGGGACAATATAGAATTCGGTATAAAACCACTATGACACTCCCTTGTCCAGCGGTTAGACCTAGTTGGACCCGGTAGATGTCACTCAAACTGCTCATATCATATTACCGCCCTGTCAATCCTGGAAAAATCACTGATGAGCAACATCAATTTTGAATTTATGAACAAGTTCCCCTGTTTGGATTTGGGTGACCAGGGACTTAAAGCCAAACGCATCACAGTGCTGTGGAGTTTGGCCCAACAACAAGCCAACGACAAGGCAAGGCTGATGCAATATCCTTGCAACAGTTCACATGTCGAGAAGCCAGGACCAAAGCCAAGGCTGTGAGAAGCTGCTCTTGTCGCCTCCCCGGTTAGGTTACAAAATAACAGTCAGATCGGATCAAATTCGTAGGGTGACTTTTGAGTCATTTCTTTTATTTCGGGCTGAGTTTTTGTTGTGGGCTTCTTTTGTCACACCTGTTGTCACACCGATCCTGTTTCCTAGTTCCTGTTGTGTGTGACCGGATAGGGTGTCTGAGTACTTAAGTATTATGACAAACCATTAGTGGCCATCAAAATGCAGTTGTGAGAGTTTGGGTCAATTGGTTAGGGCAGATTCAGCAGCTGTCCTATATCTGTCCAGTCCCGGAGCTTTTCGGCAGTTGTTATTAAATTAAATTGCAGGTATATCCAGAGATCTCCTTATGAGTGAGTGAGGTATGTGTATAGTGTGACCAAGCCCTCCCCTACAGAGAACCAGGTATTGTAAGCCTCCGCTACAGGGCCCTGCTCCCCAGGAATGGTAGGTATGCTGAGGAGGATATCTGGCACCGCTGTTTCCATTGGTCTCTGTCTCTCTTCCTTTCTAGCTATTATTGCCTGTATGACTCGCTCAGCCTCTCTGGCTATCTATCTGTGTCTATCTGTCAGGGGTTGTTAATGATTAACTCAATAGTTGATGATGATTCATTGTTGCTAATTCATTATGTTAATAGATTGTAAGTTGTGTGTGTGTGTGTGTTTGTGTCCCTCTCCCTCTCCTTCTTTGTCTCTATGTTTCACCCTCTCTCTGTCTAAATCTATGTCTCACTCTCTCCGTCTCTCTCTATCTGTACATCTCTCCCCGGTGCACCTGCCCAGCTTCTGTCGTCTCCTCTAATGGGAAGCTGCTGCTTCTACTGCCCTGCCAGGGCTGAGCAGTACTCGTGTGTCACAGGGCGAGACAGTCTCAGGGCTCCAGCGCGATGCTACCACACGCCAGCTTTTAGGAAACCAAGGGAACCGGTTTGTCAAAAAATGCACTATAATGTTACAACACAGCAGTGGGACTCGGTTGATGGGAGTAATTGGGCAACTGCTGTCTGGTTGGGAAATCGTTTCGCATTGCAGCGACTGGACGTCACAATGATTTGTTGGTGCCATCCTGCGAATTTCCAATACATTGTTTCGTAATCGGTGGCGCATTGCGCAGTGGTAAACATTTGCCTTGATTTACTGCATGTATATTTTGGAACAGGAAGGGTAAGGTACAGATAGTAGTGTTATTTCTATTGACGGTTCAATGTTGAAAAAACTTGTCATAGGGTCTCACTTCAATATGTGTGTGACGTGATACTATCAGTATGCATGTAGCATCCTTGACATAGAGTTTTCCAGTGAGGGAGGAGCAGGAGAGGTACGGAGGTCAGTTTGTATCAAGCAAAACAGGAACCAGACTGAGTAATACAAAGGAAAACAAACCCAGAGCCCTGAGCGGTCTGGGCCAGGCCGTGCCGGGACGCATTTGGAAACGGCATGGGAAATGGAGGGGGCCCTCCTCGAAAAGACAGGGGGGCAAGAACTGTGGGTCATTATGTGCATTTTTGGAGGAGCTGACGCAGACATTTTGTGGCTTCAGACCAGGGTGGAATGCGTGGGAGGCTGTTGAAGAGTGAATTGGTCAAAGAAACAGGATTTACAGTAGCTACAATATAATAAGACGGACACAGTTAGCCATCGTCACCTCAAATTATTAAATTTTTTCGCTTTTTGTATTTTATTTTTATTTTGTTACAAAGGTATCACTTTCAGCTTTAAACGTTTGAAGAATAACCAAACACCGGCTCTAGAAGAGACACACTCGAATTGGCAGTTGGTGAGACTGTGACATCAATTGGAAACAGCCGATCCAATCGGAAACAGCCGTTGCAGTAACCCATGTCTGACCCGGGATGGTGCTATGCCTGTGGTTTGATCTGAATGCTTAATGGTTGTTATTCACCTAGCGGCCATCTTGGTTCTAAACACTAGCTGGGTGGGGGAAGTTTCCCCAAGATGGCTGCTAGGTCAATAAGGCCCATGTTACTCTTTAATTGTTTAGCCGCTGACTACTTTTTCGCTGGCTTTGACATCTTTGCTCTCCGACACCACTTTTCCATCCACCAGGGTCTGTGTGACCGTCACCACTTTGGTCTGGACTGTCTTCCTGGACTCCTCCAGTCTGGAATGTAAAAATGAGGAGACATTTGGTGGACAAATAATGAGCACATTTCAGTACATCTCTTTTGTTGACTGTGTTTACTGTGCTTGATTTGAATCAGATTTGATGGAACAATCTAGCCAAAAGAGTTGCTTACACTTTCCATATCTGCATAGTTTAATATATTGTAAACATTGAGGAGCAGTTTCCACACACTACCGCAAACTCAGAGCATTCCCATATCAATATTGTCATATGCTCGTCATATACACGTCAAACTTCGAGCCTGGAATTATCTCATCTCTCTCTGCTTAGTACACTCACTGGTGGTGCGGCTCGCCGTCCAGAAGTCTCCTGTACTCGGCGATCTCGGCCTCCAGCTTCATCTTGATGTTGAGCAGGATCTCGTACTCGCTGGTCTGGTTCTGGATGTCGCTGCGGATGCGAGTAAGCTCCTCCTGCAGTCTCAGGAGGATCTCGTTGTACTTCTCCATCTCCATGTTGTGGCGCATCTCCACGTCCCGCAAATTTGCTTCCAGGGACGCGTTCTGTCATGGGGGGGGAAATGGGGTTAGAGAGTTAGACCAGTGGTTCCCAACCTTTGGCTTTAGGCGGACCACTAGATTATTATAAAGACCTTTCCATACCACCTCATATGCAAATGATAAAAAATAGATAAACGCATGCAGTGAGAATTGGAATGGCGGTTTTCGAATGATGTCATGTACAAAGCGGGACTATTTACAGGAAGTCATTTGAAAGAATATGAAGCCATGGTTCTATATTTACCAAACAATATTTCAATTTTATTCTATTTTCAATTATCTATATTTTTTCTGTTGTCAATTTATCTATATTTTGTAAAAAAATATATAGGACCACTGGTTGGGAATGGCAGCATTGGCGTAGCAATAGACAAAAAAAGGGGTTTTCGAAAACAGCTTGTGATGAGTTGCCTTACCATACTTAGCATTGACTGCAGCTCAATGTCCAATGTCTGGTATCTCCTCCTGGTTTCATTCAGGACACTGTTGGCATCCTTGAGAGCTGTTGTGTTCTGGGTCACCTGTACCTGTACCTCTGTGATCTGGGCACAAAGATACCAAGATATGAGTCATACAAATGACCAAGGCGTAGTCATCCATGCCCACACGCAGAAAGTCGTTATATTTTATTGCCGATTGCCACATTTACAGTCTCAAAGGTGTTCCGCAGGCCACATGAGACAACACCCTCTAAACCCAAGCCAAGCCCAACCACAACTGCACAGGAAACGAAGGCAAGACAACACAAAGTGAACCTGACAAAGCTCTTTGTTCCTTCAAAGCCTCAAAGCGTTTTAAATAATCTCTTTGCATATGACCAAATAAAACATTTAGCGGGAATGTTGTCAGAACTTCATGTGGGCCTACCTGAGACTCATGCCACGCCTTCAGCTCTTCTTGGTTCTTGCGGCCTATGCTCTCGTACTTTGCCCTCATCTCCTCCATGATCTTTGCCAGGTCCTGGCCCTTAGGAGCATCAATGTCCACCTGCACTCCGGCCTGCGTGACCTGGGCACGCTGCTCAGCCATATCCTGTGGAAGGGGAAACGGTCAGCAAGCCACTTCCTGAACACTGCTAACTTGGGTCATCCGCATCAAAGAGGTTACAGTTCAAGACTGCGAAAGGAAGTTATCCGAAATACAATTATATGCCCTATACATACTATATGGCATTATTTTGGTTTCTGGAGAGGATCTATTTCTTGTTGTGAAGGAGCAATGAGTAATATTTGAAAACATTTGAACTGATCTTTTGTCGGTATACTGCATATATCTTTCTATCTAAATTCCTCCTTACCGCCTCGTGGTACCGCCTCAGTGTGATCAGCTCCTCCTTGAGGGACTCGGTGTCGCTCTCCAGGTGGAGACGCAGTACGTTGGTGTCGTCCAGCATCTTGCGCATCCTCGAAACGTCTGCCTCCACCGCCTGCCGCATTCCCCTCTCGTACTCCAGTCTGTTGGAGCCAAGGTTGTCAAAGAAAAGAAAAGAAAAGAAAAGGCAGATTTCAGATTGTAAATTTGGTCACTGTCGGCCAGTTCCAAGATGGATGACTTCGTATTGTGTGGATGGATGGATTGATGAATAGATTGATGGATGGATAGATAAGACAGACACTCACTTAGTTTTGAAATCATCTGCAGCGAGATGTGCGTTGTCAACTTCAATGGCAAGAGCAGTGTTTCCCTTTGTCATATTGAAGATCTGGAGGGATTATTGTAGGTTATTTTGAAGCTATCAAAATGTGTTGTTACTACTTACATATTTAAGGTAAATGTGAGTAGATAATCTAAGTGCATATCATGGATTTTATTGACCTGCCGATGAACAAAATTGAAAATGCTCTAAAGTCCATAATTAATCTTGTGGAACCTTTGCATGGGAGTGCCTTAGACGTTTGCATAACTCAGAATCGTTCGAGCCTCATGCCACCTCACCTTGAACCTCAGGTCAGCGATGATGTTGTTGTACTTGCTGTAGTCCATCTCGGCGCTGGGGCCACTCTTCTGCAGGAACTCAAAGATCTGGATCTCCAGCTTGCCATTGGCCTGCTCCAGCCTCCGCACCGTCTCCAGGTAGTTGGCCAGGCGGTCGTTGAGATGCTGCATGGTGGCTTTCTCATTGCCGACCGCGAAAGACCCAGAGTTGGATCCCAGGGACTGGTAGTCATAGCTCCCGCCGCCACTGACTTGTCTGTGGTAGGCACGGGAGATCCTAATCCCTTCGCCGCCGGCTCCTCCGGACATGCTGTGGGCGTACCTCCTATTGGTCCTCGTACCGATTAGTGGATTAATGGTGGTCATGGACCTGAGAGCCATCTGGGTTTCCATCGGAGAAACTGAGACTTAGATGGTGGAAGTGACAGAGGGTTAGAGGAAGGAGACCTGGGCTGGCTAGCTACCACAGAGAGAGAGAGTGGCTGGCTGAATCAAGGTCTTTATATATAGCACCTGAAAGCTTCTTGTACTTCCTGTCGTTCCTCCTAGTCTATATAACTGTCGTACCTTTGCCCTATCCCATTGTGTGGCACATCCAAATAGAAAAGGGGCAAGGCGCTGTTATCAGGTAGATAACTTTACAGCACTGATAAGTCATTGAAAGCAATGTTCAATAATTGACATTTTATGGCTCCCAACACGTACTTGACCCTGAACCCACTGGCCCAGTTGAGTTCAAATGTCCAATTATCAACACTTATTTCAAAGACAAAGTCTGCTCAAATGCCATCCACATAAAACAGTGAACATTCTTGACATGCAGTTATTAAATACTAAACGAATACGAAAGTAAATCATTAATATGCGACAATTTGCTTTAGATTTGTCATACGGAGAACAAATACAATTCTGTACAGCAAAAACAATCCAATATGAATGAATAACACTGTCATGATAACGACAGAGATCAGATATCGGACACAACAATAAGGAGACCAAACAAACACACAAGTCCGGTATTTCACTAATAAGTAGTAAATAGATAAGTGTGCACATTTGTTCAAGAACCCAATGGTCCATATATAGCCGACTGCCTGTTTTGGTCATGTGACTAAACCAGATTTCCATTACTGCTGTTTCTGGATCCAATGAGCAAAAAGTAAGGTTGGGACACCAGTTAGATGCTGTGGGTGTGTCTGATCTGTACCGGCTAATACGCCAAGTCGCTAAGTAACTTCCTCTGCTGATCAGCTGCGACCGCAGTGCGCGTGAACATGTTTGTGTCTAAAATTGCTGAATTTATTGAACAGTGAGTGGTGATCCAAATAAGACCTACCTAAATAATGAATTCATAAATAATGACACAACTCTATAGTTGTGTTTACGTGTTTAACTGGTGAGTTTGAATCTGGGAGCTTCTGGATTCAAACTGTGAACTGCCATTTTGAGGTGTAGAATGATGTTTAGCTTAATGTAGTAGATAACGATATTCATAATAATATACTTATACTTACGTAACACTTTATGTTTTCAGTTCCCGGCTGTTTGCTTTGCCAGGTTTCCGAGATACAGTGTTGTATTGTTGAAAATAAAGTATCTTTTACAGACAATAAGATCCAGTCAAATTGGGAGACTTTACTGAAATTGGGCTTTATTGACATCTCTGAACATGACAGCATAAGGCAGTTGTAGCTAGACAGAAAGAAAACCGAGGAAAACGATGATGTATACAAAAACTCTTTACTTAACAAATTGATCTGCATCATTTTAGTTTCGTTATTTTTTCTTTTTTTTTAAATAGTGCGTAGATTTGAATACAGCTCTCTTAAGCTCTCTAATTTACCGTTTTTTGTTGTAAACCCTTGCACTCTTTAACGAGTGAAAACACACAAAGACAAAAGAAAAACAGGAAATTATGTAATAAATAGAAGAGGATTGAGATTTATTTTGCGTTCCAGTCTGTGTCAGCCAATTGAATGCCAACGCTTAACAAACAGGAAGTGGTTTGGAGAATGTATTTTCAGGTCTATATTCGGCTATTTTACCAGTATGTTAGCATTGTAAGTAAGCAAGGATAATCAAATGAGTTGCTTTGCTTCCAATAATTTATTATTTGGCCAATTATATGATGGCATTGGTGAAAGGGAGTGTTGGTGACCAGTGCGGTGGTCTTCACAGGTTCTTGGTCTCTGTGCTGGATGACACCACCTTGCCGTCCACCATGTGCTGTGTGACGGTCATCACCTTGGTCATCTTGGTCATTTTCTGTTCTTCCAACGCATCCTGAAGTCTGTGTGTGTGGGGGGGGGTTCCAGAATAGTCACTTGGCAAGTCAAATAATCACATAAACAATATTCAATTCAATGATATGGATGTCTCATCTGTAGCTGTATTTTCTGGACGTATGAAGACATGTCTTTGTTTCTGTTTTCTTTGCTATTTGCTAAATGCATTGCATCAGCCATTTTGCACTCACTTGAAGTCTCCTCCGTCCAGCAGCCTCCTGTATGTGGCGATTTCGGCCTCCAGCTTCATCTTCATGTTGAGCAGGGCCTCGTATTCTTGTGTCTGGTTCTGGATGTTGCCACGCAGCTGGGTGAGCTCGGACTCCAGCCCCAAGATGATGTTGTTGAGGGCCTCGACCTCCATGTTGAAACGCATCTCGGTTTCCCTTAGTGAGCCCTCCAGCGACAGTTTCTGTTAGCAAAGAAAATAAAGGAACAAGCGATCAAAAAAACAAAGAAAAAAGTAAATGAGATGACGCGGGAAAAGGGAGAGTGCTGAGTAAAGAACAATGAATATAATAAGTGTGTGCTAAGCTAATTAAGCTAAAGCTAACGAAGCAAAGGCTGACAGAGGCTGTGCATCTCACCAGGCTCCTCTGGGACTCCAGCTCGATCTCCATGGTCTGTAGCTGTCTGCGCAGGTCGTTGATCTCTACCTGTGCACCCTTGAGGGCCTCTGTGTTCTGGGATACCTCGGTCTGTACCACGGTAATCTGCAGGAAAAGATCCAACACCACCCATCCACTGGTTAGTAGGCTACATTCTTTTGGTCAGGGATGTTTAGTGAAAATCTGTAGTCCATATAAAAAAAACAACCTGAATGTATGAACCGTATAAAGATTACTATTCGTATAATTTGCTTGGAGGGGGGGGAGTGAATGTATTGGCATGTTAATAGTGGCTAGCCGTTTACCTGAGATTCGTGCCACGCCTTCAGCTCCTCCTGGTTCTTCAGTGCCATCTTCTCATACTTGGATCGGATCTCTGCCATAATCTGGGACAGGTCCTGGCCCTTAGGAGCGTCCACATCCACCTGCACTCCGGACTGGGAGATCTGGCTGCGGAGTTCCATCACGTCCTGAAGAAACAAAACATCACAGATTTGTCTGTTATTTGGGACAATTTGTCAAGGTTGGTGCCGTACGCCATGCACAATAGGAGACTCTACGACTTGGGTCATAAATTGTAGGGTCGTTGTTTCAAGCTAATCTGTGACCTTGTGAGTTTTAGGCCAGATCCAGCTTCGTAGTATATGTAGGTTTTATATCTCGATTTATGTCAGTGTAGGTAGGTTTTGTATCCGTCACTGGCCCCTGGCTGACCTCCCGAGTTCAATCAAGACAAAGCCCATCATCTAATTGTAAACAAGCAGCCAACGGGTGTCGGGCGCTTCATCTCGATGATAGTAATTACACAGCCTTGTGGTTGCCAAATAGGGAAGAAGAGATATTTTTACGATGAGGCTCACCGAAGAATTCACAATATTTCAGATCAGGATTTCTACCAAACCCTCCCACATCTCTCCCACATAAACAGTATGTTTGTAAAACATTCAGGAATGTGT
>OMNR01023541.1:1337-13188 GCA_900303205.1 Mora moro
TATATATAAATGGCGATTCACTCCTACCACTTCATGATATATGTTAACGTTAAAAGTTATTTTCAACATGTACAAAAGAGCTAAGCTAACAACAATTCTTACACATAACTAAGTATCACAAAGGCTCAGAAAGTTCAGAAAGTTGTCAAGCGAGGAGGAAGGAAGGGCTGCTGTCACCATCGAAGCTAAATAGGCCCGACCCCTGGAGGTCAGCCAATCAGCAGCAGCCACATCACTGGAGGTCAGCCAATCAGCGCTGGAACCGGTACCTGTCAGATACCTACGGGCCCAGAAGAGATTCAGGCCCAAAGTATATATGGTTGTACAAATTTCGAATTAGACAGACCAACAAACTTTGCTTCTGCTTTGAGCCTGACAGACACACTCACATGTGTAATTTTACTAAGTAAGCATCTATGTTATCGTTATCGTGATCGCAATGAACAATTTCTAGCGGCCCCATGTGTTTTAATATGGACTGCATCACAGTGTGCCGAATTCCATTCGTCCCCTTTAACTCTAAATGTTAGCTGTTCTTCTTCGCCTTTAACTGTTAACTGCTGTGCTTCCCCTTTTAACTTTAACTGTTAAGCGTTCTTCTTCATTCAAGAAGACTTCCTTTTCACTTCCAGCCTCATGAAAAGTGATTGAAACCGTTGCAATCTTAAAGTCAAGTAAAACATTCTAGAACCGGAACACAACCCGTCCTCCGGTGACACGTATGGAACGGATTATGAAAACAGGTGCGGGCGCTGGCCTTGGCGTGGGGCGAGCGCCACACGGCCCAATCTAGGGATGTGCCGATGATGTAATGCCATGTCTCCGCTCGGGGAAGGAAGGGAGTGTTGCACGGCTAGCTCAGCACATTTCATTATTCACTTCAAATTTCATCATTTTTATGTTTCAGCAGATTTCAGCAGCAACCGTAGCTGTGGTGGAGGCGACGGCAGCAGCCATAGCAAAATAAGCGCGTCTCCCAGGACAGGAACCCATTGAATGAATCTCCTTTGTCTCCCTGACTGTCAGGCTTGGCTAGCCCTGTCCGCCTTCACAAGCACTCCAGTAACTGCGCATTTCACACAGGATGAAGCCCCAAACCGACTGATGGTGTTGTCACGGTAACACATCAGTGGGGATACAATATGCTTTACTTTGCATTCCAGTTGGATTGGTCTCTAAGCAAGTTTCTAAGGCTTTAGGCCAGGGCACACCACAACTTCACATGGGGGTCTTTGAAGTGTTATTTACCTAAATATATCGATGCTTATCAGTTATGTTTAATGATGTATAACTATGATGTAACTAATGTGATATAGTGACATGATGATCAGCTCTCTAACCCCCTTCATTAGCACCAGCCATTCACTCCTTGCACAAGAACATCAGCCGTCCAGTAGAGCAAAGTCTTTATTATCCCGAAGGGGCTATTTGTTTTGCAGCATAGTAGTGAGATCAGAAACCATAACAACACCGACAGTGACCACATAACAAACAATAAATATACAAAAGACAACATCAAACCATAAAAACCATACATGGTTGGCTACTAGGGAGAAGTGTCCTCAACTGTCCTATAATATATTGAGGGAGCCAATGGCCGCTGGGGACGAAGGGAGGCCTGGCCCTGTTGGGTCGAGTGTTTGGGGGCCTGACTCTACGCTCCAAGGGGAACTGGAAGTCATCCAACAGGGGATGCTGGGGGTCTCGCAAATTGGCCACGGAAGCTGACACAGACCAGATTAAGAAAATAAGACTTATGATTTACAGTTAGTTGTATCCCCTTATAAAATACTAAGATGCAGGATAATATCCATTACTGTTTCAGTTGGGAGTGAAATGCTGATAATGCTGTGGCAACGCTAAGGGGATAGAATGCTCGCGGTCCTTGGGAAAGCCTGTCTTGTTGTGTTCGGACTAACAGGTGTCTCTTCACTGCACAGAGAACATGAATGCCAGTTAATGACATTCACGTCACAAGGAGGCCTACGCAAGGGAGTCGTCAGGTCTGCGCGTGTGAAACAAACCTCTTGCTTCGGCTTTCATTTTAAGCTTTCATTTTGAGGATTTCATGAGGATTTCAGTAGATTACAGCAGAAAGCGGAAACAAATCTCTTGTCTGTCTTGCTCTCCCTCTCTTTCCCTCCCTCTCTCTCTCTCTTTCTCTCTTTCTCTCTCTCAGTGTGTCTCTCTCTGGACCATTACATTTACATTTTACTTTGTAAGCCTTTAGCTGACACCTCTATGTAGTCAGCTTGCTGTTGGTGCAGTAGAGAAGGAAGCTCCTCTCCCTAGAGAACACACACACACACACACACACACACACACACACACACACACACACACACACACACACACACACACACACACACACACACACACACACACACACACACACACACACACACCAAATAGCTTGGTTCTATTCAGGAGTACACAACCAACAATTAACTCCCATACAAGCAGAAACACCTCACAGGTTCATTCATACAATCCTATTATAGTTCAAATGAAATGCACGGACGGGAAAAAAAGTATATTCTTTCGTGCTAACAGCGTTGATCATAATATTCATAACATACGGTCACAAAAGTGTGCGGAGGAGACGGAGGCAGCGCGTCTCCGACAATGCAGACACACACCAGGAGAGTGGAAGCTATGGACACTAGAGATTCACACTCAGAACTGCCTTGCTCTATACATGAGCCTCAGATACAGCTCAAGGGCTGCACGTCTGGAGATGGGGGCAGCCATGGGTGGCTAAACACCCATGGGTGGCCATGGGAAACACCATGATCCGACGCCCCTCCGACTTGTCGCTCACTGGGTCTTACAAGAGACATCTTATGTAACCAGAACAGAGAGCCGCTTTACTTGGCTTTCAAAACAATGTTACAACAGTTCATCCAACAATCTGGTTAAGTGCAACCTCAATGCAACTGTGGCGTGAATTCACTGCTAAGTACATGTCATATATACTGTATAAGCTAACTGTTTTCCTGTAAAAAAACAGTATGTGTAGAATGATAAATACGTGTTTTGATTCCATACAAATCGATTTTGAGGTCCCAATTTCCCAATTTACAAACTGCAATATTCTACAGCTATAGCTGTACAAAATTATAGTGACCTGGTTATAATTTAAAAAAAATAAATAAATAAAAGATTGCTAATAGGTTCAGGCATGCAGATGATTTTGCAGGTTCAGGCATGCAAATACTTTTGCTTGTCCAATAGGACAAAACTGAGGTGTGTGTATTCGTGTGAGTAAAGGACGGAGATAAATTGATGAGAATTGTTGATACAGTGTAAAATGTCAATACATGAAATGCTATCATTCATTCAGATTTTTTGTTTTATATTGACATAGGCCAAAAAAACAATATTTCTGCTGTCCCATATTTCAAGTTTGAATATTTATGTATGTGGCAGCAATATAGACAGTGATCAGTTTATAAGCCTATTAAATACCTTGAACCATCCACTTACATGTATACTGACAGAGAGGAGTTACTTTATATGGCCCATATATCATGTACACCACATATGGCTCTGTAAAGCATGAAAAAGCATGGGTCACCTGCTCATAGTTGAGCCGCTGTGCCTCAGAGATCTCTTTAGGCTTGGAGTCAAGGATGTAATCTCCTGCAGAGGGGGGAGGGGGGGGAAGTTGCATAAATAAAAGACAAAAGGGTGAGATAGCTTTCATTATTTAGCTCACAGAGAGACACAAGGACAGTAATCAATTGGAAAATGTAGTCAAGTGTCCTTTACAACTCAGAGGAAGAAAAAAAAAAACACAACTGGTTGTGTCAAATGGAGCTCATGTGTAGAAAGCTAAAGCATTAATGCTAATGGCAGATGTTGGAGAGGTGTGTAATCCTCCCTGGGTGACTCAGTGCTGGCCGGGCTGTTTTACCAGAAAGGGCTGCAACATTAGACTGTATGAAGAAATAGACTGCAAGTAATGGTTAAAACACTCGATTCCTTTACCAGAAGGCTGTCAGCTGAAGAGTTCTCTTCAGGAACATTTACTGTGATGCTTCAGGGTTTGCCCCAGCATGCTCAGTGCCACAGAAGGAATCATGGTGCCCCTTTCACCATCAATATCTATAAATATTAAGTCTCTTCGTCAGGAGTATTTGTGTTTAGAAATGTATTAACAATTTAGAGATGAATTATTAAATATATATTATACAGCAAATATTTAAAAAACTATAATTTGGACAGACTGTTTGTCAATAATACAAAAACACCAAAGCTGAAGTTTAGTTCACATCAGCTAGTTTGCGAATATGATATACAATAGTGTTTGCAGTAGCCTCCTCTGATGTGAGCAACTCAAATTCAGTTATATTCAAATCCAATGTTTGCATTGAGAAGATTCTTCATTCACAAGTCAAATAGCTACAAAAAAAATGTACTCTTAAAATAGTCCATGCTATCCTGTTAGACTCAAGAATGTTTAAGTGTAATGCTTGAGCCAAACAAAAAAATGCCATAAGGACCCATATCAGTAGTCACTGAATAAACATTCCAGTTATGAGGAGGCAAGGGGGTTGTATGCAGAGAAAAGAAGATGGTTCCTATTTCACTGACAGCAGCAATGGTTCGGTCCAAAGGGGATTCTCCCTTTGCCTCCAGAACATACCTATGCCTCTGATAGTATACAGACCACCAAGGGCCTTTGTGAGAATAAAAATACAAGATAAAAATACAAAAGGTGAGAATACCTGTAACCGATTTCCTTTAAAAACAGTCGGTTTTAGAAACATTCATAAGTGATAAAGAAATATTGATTTCCAAAACAAAATATAATACAGAAAAGCACACCAGGTTCAAAAGCAGGGATTGGCACATTCTGTGGTGAATAGTAATGTACGTTAAGAGATGTTCTAGGTTTGTGTGAGGATGACGATGATGAAGACCTACCAAGATACTCCATTAGTTGTTCAGCAGTGATGATCTCCATCATAGGTGGCATCTTTACCTGCAGAACACACACATTGCTCACACTGTAACAATAAACAGCTATATTTATCCGCACGTTCAACATGTCTCAATCTGATAAAGACATGCATCCACCTCTTGTGTTACTCCACGAGTTCAGACTAGTGCTAATCAAATCATGTTGGGAGTTCCATTATCAATGTACAATTATCTATAATTATCTCCCAGGGGCCTCACCTTCCAAGACAGCAAAAGGACATTCATAATGGCCAGTAATGGACACGGCCCATTCTCATTTTGGGTGATGATAGGAGTGTTCTCCTCTTTCCATTTGATCCACTTGATGTGGTATATGGACTGGCCGGCGCCGCCTCGGTCCTTGGTGCAGGAAACCTTAGTCTCATCAGCACCATACTCGCCCTGCAGAGACAAGGCCAGACCTCGCTCTTCCAAGCACTCGCTGTTGAGTTCAGAGCTGGGGCAGGAATTGAGATTGGAAAAAGACTCCAGTGAATCTATACTGCGAGATTCGCCAACAAAGCTTGGATCGGGGTCACTCGCACTTGGCAATCCGTCGGATAAGGTCTGATCCGCGGGTAGCTCGGGTTTGACGTCGGTCGACGGTATCGTAGTGTCCGGACACAGATGTTTTGGTTTGACAGGCTTCATTGGTTCGACTTCATCACAGCCCAAAGTGTCAACTTGCACAGGACCCGTGCTTCTTACATTTGAGGCATCAGTAAGAGTCGAGGGCAGATCACCATTTCTGTTATCCACCAACTTTGAGGTACCACCCTCGCTATTTCCTGAAGCCACTAGCGATACCCTTTCCATCCCGTTACTGGTCTGATCCTTCGGCTCCGGGCATTGTCCGATCCCCACGACGTCCTTTCCATGCAATGGGAGGCTTTCAATCGTATTTGTTGTTTCGGCTTTCGCGGCCACCGGGATTACATTGACGGCGGTACTGGTGCCATCATTGCAACTAACGTGAACCGAAGTACTACTAAGCGAGGGCTCACTCTTCTTGCATTTGTCGTTTGTTCCTTTGATACCAGAGACCGTTGTACCATCCTTTTCGTCTCCTGCAACCGTAGGAGACAGTGAGGCCGTGTCTCTGGCTTGATGCAGGTTTGCATTTTTCTCCATTTCGTTTTGCAAACTGTCGACAGATTTTTTTTTTTTTTTAGCTAAATTGCAGCTCTAGCTTCAGTCCCACAGACGCCATGACAACTCTGTCCGTGACGTCATCGGCATGTTTAACCAGGGTTTGAACGGAAGGGGGCGGTAGAAAACCGGCGTGTATCATCCATGGTGTCAGACGTTTGTTTTGGACAGTGTTTGTGGCTATAATTCAGTATAATTCATGCACAAGGGCCTCACACAATACTATATGAAACCAAGTTTAAGATATAAGTACTTCCTGGTGTTTGTACACATTACAAATACATATTTTGTCATCTCTGTTGGTCCATATTGACTAACATGATGTAAATGACTGTATTATAAAGGAGACGGTTTCAAAAGACAGCACTGACATTGTTTGCCACTTGATGGCAGAATGGACCAAATCGAGAAATATTGAAGTTGAAATGCCGGTAAACTGTTTTCTTCGAATAGTGTGGTTGGTTGCTTTTTTCTTTCACCTTTAAAATGTTTTTTTATTTATTTTTTTACTATGGTAGGCCTATAATAAACGTTATTTTAGAAATGCCCCTTTTCCTGGTTTGAAACATAAAATTATAATTACTTTTCTTTTTTGACATACTCAAGAAAAACAACAACAACAACAACAACAACAACAACAACAATCAATTGAACGAACACAACTGCAATGTGTTGGTTCAGATTTGACACTGACTTTTTCTTTTTTTTTTACCCAGATCGTAATTATCTTTCAATAATCATTTCCAATCATTTTAATCAGTACTTTCCATGAAAACAGTGAGAAGTAAAAAATAAATAAATAAATAAATAAATAAATAAATAAATAAACTGGGCGTTCCCAGATTAGCTCAGCAGAAACACAGCTCGAGGGCCCCCGGAAGGGAGGGGAGCCGTTGTGTCCGTGACGTCAGCCCGGCGGGCGCGGACAGAACCCGTGTTGTGATGGTTGCCGTGCTCCACAGGAAACTGTTCCTTTAAGTGGAAGCCCGAACGGGTCGGGTTTTTTTTTTTGCCTTCTGCCAGTGTGGCGTTTACCTAGTTGGCTTTAGCAACACAACGACATTTAACCGACATGAAAGTAATTGTGACCGTTATCCTCTTGTGTTGCTCCCTGCGAAATGTTAGAGGTAAGTTCGCAATGGTTCACACTTACAAGGAAGTGTTCGTTGTTCGCTTTATTTGGGGGGGGGGGGCTAGCGAATATGTCAAGCGGTGGCTATCCCAACTTCGCAAGCTAAAGTCATTATTACGGGGAGCTTTTGCCGGTGTTTTTAACATTGTCTTATTTGACTGAGAAATTATGAGAAACTATAGGCGAACGTGTTTGTCCTGCGGGTAGCAGGCGAACTAGGTTGTCTGGCAAGTCACCTAAACATATGGACATATAGAGTCTCTTAACTCGGAAGTATTCCTTCGCAGAAGACGTCAGTCATAATCCTTCCTGACATTTAAGTTAGTTCAGACCAAAGGACGCCCAACTTAACGCAAATAAGTGAAATAAACGAAAGCTAATCTTTCGTAGGACTAATTTCGGTTTGTTTCTTGTCATTGGAACTAACTAACTAACTAGTCCCTAAAACGTACATCTTTATTTGCATACAAGATGTTATATGTGAACTAGTGCATGGCAACATGGCTAAAGGGTGGGTGTGGAGGGAGGTCATGTTTTAACCGATATCGCTTTATGATGGGACATATCGCTTTATGATGGGACATATCGCTGTGCTTGGACTGCAGTGCCTTTCCGCAAAATATAACTGTTGTTCGCTGGGGCGTTGCTCAGCAAAATCATAAACTTCCCTTTAATCACCATCGTGATGTCAATTATTCATAGGCCTAATGTTTTATTCACGTTCGTCTTACTACTACCTCTTACTAAGTACAATATAAGCTATGATTGTTATTCTGCCATTGTTGTTCAAGTCTGACTGAAGGAATACAAACTCTTTCTTCAGTGACTGCTGACCCAAGTTATAGGATGGTAGCAACAGACTTATTCTGTGTTTACTTGGATGGTGATGTGAGACTGCATACCCAGGTGTATGTTGCAGGTGCCCACATGTCATGAACAGTTCTGAAAGTCTGTATGAAATAAATCGAGCGCCTTTCAAATTTCCCTCACTTACAAGACACTTATTTGGGAGAAATGCGCCACACACTGTTCTCCCCCAACACAATAGCTATTCCATGGCTCATATCCTCAACAAAATGACTTTCAACCATATCAACGTGTTCCACTGCAAAGTTTTACATCTCTTTTATACACCCAGGCAATAAATCCACCATGGGAAGGAAAACAAACCATTACTACACTATCCTTATCTCCTCTGGCACTCTGAGCCATGGTTGTGACGTCTCGATCGCACCGAGATGAATCATGGTTCGTGCAGATATGGATTTTTCATTTTCGTTTTTTATCTCAAGAGAAATGGTAGGTGGGTGTGTAATGGAAAATGGGGGATTTTACAATTAGCATGTCATCCCAACATTCTGATGAATGAGCTGAATATCATGTGAGGCACTGTGGCAACCAGTTGATGGATTATGACAGATGAGGATATTTGCTTGTGTGTTTGCATCTGGCTAGCTAACATGTATACTATATAGTTGTTTTGTTTTGTTACTGAAGGAGCTTAAGTACAAACTTGAGATTTCTGCCTGGTCATGTAAATAGTAGTCAACATGCAGGCTAATATTAGGGTGCAATCGGCTTATTATTTTCTTTGCCCCTGTATTTCAAATACATGTCACTTCATCACAAAAAGGGCCCAATTGATCCTGCACAGCACTGCTATGTCTCAAAAGATGTATCAGCAGATACATGTCATTACAGTAGTCATGAAGCCCATGTGCTTATTTGTATGTGTGTGAGTGGAGTGAAATCAGATATTAAGCTGCCACTGGAGAAGCAAGTTGAGACACATGTTGATGATGGCAAATGTGGCACAGATCCAGTTATGGTCACTTTCTCATCACGTTGATGGGCAATTCAGTTATTTAATGATATAAAACATTGAAGTTCATATTTAACAAAAAATTCAGAGAAATGTAGTTATTCCTATTTAAAACATTGCCGTGTGTTACTGATTTCTCAGTAGGCCTAACTACATGTATGCAAAATGTAATCGTATGCACCTATAACCTAACTCTTGTAAGTGGGATTGCCTTTTGCATTTGCATCTTTCACAATTATTGGCTTTAAGTTGTCACGTGATTGTGGTAGATTTACTGGAATATTTTCAAGTACATATGATTTAAACAATATTTTTGAAATGTTTTCCTATTATCGTCCGTTCCTGCTCATTATAACAGTGCAACCCTACAACATGCTGTTTTTAGCATATCATTTGGACCACATTAGTTAGGCTATTGCCACCCCTAGTTCAGACGCCCAGGCCTCCTCCTCATGGATGGTTACTGAGGCCTACCAGGATTCTAGTTGACCAGGATTCTAGTGGCCAAAACAGAGTCTAATGGTGGGTTTAGATAACTCCTCCTCCTACTACTGCTGTGCGGTGCAGGGAGACCAATACAACGGGCTTGGGTGCAATGCGTGCAGTACCAGACCATGGTACTTTGTACAACGGATGTGTGTGCGGTTATATGCAGATATACAGCCATGCAAGGTAACCACCAGCTTGTTTGAAGTGAATAGGGGAAATGTGTCTTATCTCAAGGAGGTCTCTGCTTTGTTTATTATCCAAGAATGCTGTATTCACTGATACATTTGTATTTCTCCTGATTCAGAGGCCGTCCTCTTTGTGTTTCTTGCTCTTAAACAAGACTGTTGGAATATTTTGTCCCAGAGTCATTCCTCAACATGCTACCACTTGCCTAACCGGGCCTCCAATTGTGAATCCCAGCACTTTTTGGTGTGTAGTGTATATGTGAGTGTTTAAATGTATTAGTTCCTGTGACTAACGAGCTCATGATGAGGGGCTTCCACACAATGTTAGCCCAGGGGGCTAACTCCACAATTTGCCTAGAACATGATACCTCGCCGGTGTGAATCGGGGCCAGGGATTAGAGGCTAGAACTCCCACTAGCCAATCACAATGTAGTTACCAATACCTGTTAACACTTAGCCCTGGGCTAGCACAAAAGTGAGTGCGAACAAGGGTCACGTAAGCCCTGGGCTATCCTAGCCCTGGGCTAACATTAGCCTGGGGCTAAGCAGTGAACATTGTGAAAGCCCCTATTTTGTGCAGATTTTTCTGTGCCAATACCTACTGTTCAGTTCAGCATCAAAAGCTGTCAAAGCAGACAGGCTGACGGAAGGCTGTCACATTTCAGGTTTTAGCCTATACTTCTGACAGACAAGAGAGAGACAATAGAGACAACTGTTTAACTGCTTTTGAAAAGGCACACTTTTTCCTTTGCCGGCTCTTTATTTTCAAGTAAGCATATCTTATTTTTTACTTATTTCTGACATTGATTTGTTTGTTACTGATATTAGGATAGGATATTTATTTTACATTGTATGCTACAGCATGTAGGCCTTCATGTATTTCTCACCTAACAAGGGTTTGTGACATTACCTCACATATTTTCAAATGATACTTTAATTAACTAACCTACCCCTCCATAGCTTTACCAACGTGCTTGTGCTTATTTGATTGAGTGGTAAAATCGTGAGAAGAGACCCTGACAAACCAAACCTTACCAAATAGTTGAAAAGACACCATTTATGTAAGACACTAACATTTGTCTACAGCACAAATACAGGGATTTTGCTTTATCAATATATATCTGTATGTATGTAGTAATTTACAGTTCACTAAAATGGATTAGCCCATTAGAGACAGGTGTATGAATTGCTACAACAAATTGCCGATCGATGCACATTTTGTAAGCTTACCTGTCAGACATAAATAATGTCAGGTCTGTGTCGGTTTATAGGCCCTTTGATGCCAATTGCTCTGGCCATCAATTGTGAGCTATGCCAATGATCATTTTTTTGCCAACTGTGGCATGGTGATACAGCCAGTGGTGGAGTGGGAAGTTTGTCTAGGTGATAAAGTTGCACGCACTTTGCTGTGCCGTTGCTGATTGGTCGGAACAGATATGTTTTCTTCCCCACATAAACAAATGTGTGAACTGTGTACAGACAGGATGCCAAACTAGAATAGACGCACAACACTGTTTACCAGCCACTGTCACTGTAGTTTAGCTAAATGCTTGACTTATGTCTATTTTGGACGACAGCATTGTTGTAGTCATGCACAGAAACCCGGTTACCAAACCACCTGAAATCTTCAAATTCTTTGTTTTGCTCATTTGCTTAATCGTTATTTTTATTTATTTGTGTATGTATGTATTTCATTTATATGTTTAGAACTCGCCTGTGCAAATTAGTCGCAGTGGTGTTTTTCCCCACACAGTCCGACGACAACCTCCTTGACCATCCTCTCCATTCTTCTTTCAGGGCAGTTTGGAAAGTCTCTGAACAAGTACATCCATCACTATGAGGGGTTATCATATGACACGGCAGCCCTGCACAGCAGCCACCAGAGAGCCAAGAGAGCGGTCTCTCACCAAGACAGGACGCTGCAGCTAGACTTCCACTCCCATGGGAGGTCAGTCTCTCTCTCTCTCTCTCTCTCTCTCTCTCTCTCTCTCTCTCTCTCTCTCTCTCTCTCTCTCTCTCTCTCTCTCACACACACCAAAGAGCGTGGCGCTCTGTGTTCCTATTCAGGAGTAGGCAACCACAGTTACCAACCATAGGAGGCCTCACAGG
>OMNR01023553.1:1433-12174 GCA_900303205.1 Mora moro
CAAGCCTTTCTCTCTCTCTCTCTCTCTCTCTCTCTCTCTCTCTCTCTCTCTCTCTCTCTCTCTCTCCCTCCCCCTTTCTCCCTCCCCCTTTCTCTCTCCCCCTCCAGTGGAGGACTGCTTCAACGTGGTGGTGAGCTACTCAGGCCAGGAGGTCCTGAACCGAGAGGTCCCGGGCATGGACGTCCGGATCTCCTACCACCCCCCCTCGGCGCAGCCCCCGATCTCGGCCGACCTCATGGGGGGGTTCCCGCGCATCGGCCTCCCTGAACCCCCCGTCGGCCTGCCCAACGACCTGCTCAACGACCTGCTCACACTGCTCCCCTGCATGGAGAAAGGGGTAGTGTTGACCTCCAACAACACAGGGGTCTTCATCAAGCGCTACTGCCAGGGTCGGGTGTTCTGGCTTGGGCCGCACTCGACCGCCTGGCCGGGGCTGCCGCACAAGATCCAACGCTACTCAGAGCCGGTGTTGATCTTCAGCAAGGAGGTGTTCAGACGACGTGAGTTTCTGCTCGCTGGGGATTTGCTGAAAATACCTTTTGTGGTGTTTTATTTAGTTTTTTTTACTTCACTTCCGACTCTTTGGCGCGTTTGATTTGTTGTTAAAAGTGTTTTTTTCTTTTTTGGAAAATGAGAAAAAGGAATTGAGCACTAAATTACTAAATGTAGATGTAGAAATATGTATACATATAAATAATTGTACAAATGCATCCTTCTCTGTACAATTTTATATATACATATATGTACCAGTCTGTCCTTTGAAAAAAAAATCCACAAGAACTTTATTTAGCAAAGGGTTCTCATGCTCACTCGCTCTCTCGACCAGAACTGGAGTTCTACCAGGAGGAGGGTGGGGACCCCCCTCAGTGCCATGTCACCCTGTGCTTCGGACAGGAACTCAGCAGCACGGACGACCTGTCCCAGAAGCTCATCCTCGCCAAGGTACCGTTAGCACGACAACTCCTCGGCCTCTTCTTCTCACACAGATCTGTCTTATGGTATAGGGGGTTGAGGTGGGCGCCAAAGTGTTATCACTCTTGGGTTGTTGGTTTTTAAGGGGAACCTCAAGGTCTCTCTCTCTCTCTCTCTCTCTCTCTCTCTCTCTCTCTCAGGCATGTGGGATAATGCTTAAGTGAAGCTAAGACTAAAGGCCCGTATCCAGACAATATTAATACAAATCAATTCATAACTTCTTGGAACCTTTTGGTCAGAAAAAAGGAACCCAAAAAAAAGGATGTAACCATAGGAGTCCAGGGTGATTTCAGTGTGAAACACCACCCACCTCAGCTCTCTGTCTTCCTCTCTTTCTGCAGATTACATTTCCATGGGCAGAAAAACAAGTCCAGAATGCAAAATCCTTGATTAACTTCCTTCAATCCTTGGCCAGCCAGTCACCGCATGGAGAGATAACCATCAACTTGGTGCCGGTGGACGAAGTCATCTAAACACAAGCCTCTGATATGAATATAACACTGATAGGATAGATGCTTAGGGGCATACAAGTCGCCGTTTGGACCAGGCTGAAGGTGCTGTATTCCATGATTCCCATTGGTTCTTGAGGAGGGGAAAAAACCCAGAATACTTCTGATTGGCCAAGTCCAACTTCATTGTACACTATTGAGCACAATTTTAGTTAGCACTATAGTTGTTGTTTTTTTTAAAGTCCTCTTGGACAGGAAGTACTACATCTCAACCTCCGTTCAGACATGGTGTCTCGTTTTGGGATTTGTGTAGTAGAACTCTGAAGGTTTCCCACATCCTGTATTTAGTAGGGTAGTGTCTGCAACGCGTACTTATTACCAAAAGGGCATTCTATTACATGACTTACATTCCGGTTTCAACTAGTCCTTGTAGTTTCTGTCAATGTCTGTCAACATTGCTTCATAGAAAAACATATAACTCATGCATGCAATAGCTTTGAATTCACTTATCTACATTTACACAGCCTCAATACGAGGGTTTCTCATGACGCACATTCGAAGCCGCCATCTTGGTGCGTTTTCTTTTCACTATTGGAATAAGAATAACTGGTTGCTTGGTTATTCTATCATTTTGGTCAAGAAGTACCAAGGTGGCGGACGTGAACTTCATGGTGGAAACCCTCCTGTAGCTGATATATACCACACATAACCCATTTCTATCTGGGCCCCGTTTCAAGATGCTGGATGTCCGGGTTAACCGGATATGTTAGGTCAGAATTCAGGAAACGCCAGAATTCTCGGTTGCAGATAACAAGCTTGGACTACTCTGTTCAGTTAAATCAAATCAAATCGTTGTCAGCAAACTCCACCATATTCTTGTACAACATGTCCCAAGTATGTTCATGTTCAAAGTATGTCACTACAGTAAGCTGTATAGTAAACTACAGCTTCACCTTTCTTCAAAAATAGATTAATATAGGAAATGTTTAGTTATTTTTATCACCTAGTAAAAGAAACTGTCTGGCAAACGCTAGACAACTCCCAACTAGTCTCACAGAGCCCTTCCATAGATGGTGGCTTTTGAAGCCTGCCGCGAACACGCATTTTTCAGGTTCAACCTATCCGAGATTGAGTGTCGTTCCTCGAGACTGAAATCAGCTGAACTCTGGTTTAAGCTTAAACACATCCTAACCTGCTGCTTGAAACAGGGCCCTGGTCGTTTGGTTTCCTTGTTTAACAGGAGGGAGGCTGATTAACAGTTGTGCCAGAAATAGACACATAGACACAGAAATAGACACGTCGTTGTCGTTGTTTGACAATGTTTTAATGGGTTAGAAAGTTGCACAATCTGAAAGTTAGAAGACTGAGGGTGTGGGGTGTCAGTGGCACACGAGATGTTGAGTGTGTGTGTGCCCGTGTGTGTGCGTTGGCCGGGGGGTGAGGAAGACAGATGTACACTGTATTACTGTCGTTATTTATGCCAGTTCCTGTACATATGCAACCTAAAGCAAAATCGAATTGAAAAATAAATGTCTTCTTTCTTAAAAAACCTATGTTAAACATGACTGTTACAAAGAAACTTTCTCACACTACACATTTCCATTGGCCGGCGAGGCAAGCTCTAAAATCTTGTTATTCAGTTTCTGATTGGTCCAGTCTTTTGTGATGTCGTCCAGGTGGCTGTCAAAATCCACCAATAGCGTGTGGTCCCCCGAGTCCAGCATCTGATTGGCTATTGCCCGGGTCTCCTCCCACTGCCTTAGCATTATCCTGTGGAGGAAGTGAGCGCAGAGAGAGTTCCAAATGTAACAGTCGTGAATAGTCAACATGCACAACTCATTTTCCCCCGCTTGAGATGAGAAAAGACAGCCAGTCCATTTTTTGCTCAGTAGTCGCTGCTACATGCATTAAAAAGGGACTGTAGGTAAGATTTAAGAGCTATTATAGCGATTAATGAGTGAAATGCACTCTGAGAATATCTGTTTTGAGTTGACGGCGCCTGCCTCTGTATGAGCCAATTTAATTTTTTACCAAAATACTGGTGGCCGACCGGCCAATAAAATAAAAATATTATAGCATAAAAGCCTAAAGCATCCATAGTAGAATGATGTCCGGGTAGCGGGTGGACGAGCAGTCGAGAGACTGACCAGCAGAGAGGGCTTGCTTACGTGTGTTTGTCTTTGAGAATCCATCGTGAATCTTTGCGTTCGTACATCACTATCGGAGGGACCCGGTCATCAGGAGACATCTTCCCACCATCGATCTGGACAGGACTCGCAATCAATCAATCAATCAATCAATCAATCCAATCAAGGAGTCCAAATGCATCCGAGCAATATCAAACTACATGAACAAATTGAAATTTTCTGATCCAGCTTGTATATGAAATCTGTGCGATCTCTCTGCGCTGAGCTTACCATTAACAAAACAGCGTTGTTGAACTGCTCAGAGATCTTATCGGCTATCTTCAGAGCACATGGCGTGGGACTGTCCGGAAGCAAACCAAACAGAAGAACATCAACAACATGTATAAGAACATAGAGATGGTGTGGCGATAACCAATAGATCTCCAACCAATAGATCTCAAATAGTAGAGTTTAGGGCTTAAGTCAAGTCAATTGTATAGTTATTAATCACAGTCACAGTCTCTCCCCTACTAGCCCTTTTCAGGGCTAGTAGGGTTAGGAGAGACATAATGGTCCAATGTGGACCTGTGAAGTCCTGTTTTTAGACTGCAACTGATAAAGGGCTGCTGTATGAATAAACCAGTTTGACTCATGTCGTTAGGTTTAGCGGCGGGGTCTTTTGCCATACGAACAGGCCAGCAGGGGTGGCTCTCACCTGCTGTCGGAAGCACACGCGTTGGCCTGGTAGTAACCTACTATTCTCTGCTGGGTCTGCGAACACCAAACGTCTACCTGCACACAGAGCACACACAGATAGATTTAGCAGATGCACATTTGGCCACAAAGATAAAACCATTGTACATCCTGTAGATAAGTTGCATTTTAACGAACCACTGTTAAGGGAGTGGTGCTGTTATATTATATAAACGTGTGTTTTTATTATCAAATGCATTCTGGACAATGTTTGTGATTCTGTAAAAGCTGTAGTCTTACTACATATACTCAGAAGAGTATAGAATAGCAGCCAAAATGACTCTTTCCAGGACGACTGGCTCAGTTCAACAACAATACAACTAATTCCACAGACATGACTTCATGCAAAAGACCAGCCACAGCCATCCATACAGTGTCTGCCGTGTACCTGTGTGAGCGCTAACTGGGTGACGGGAGCGAGAGACAGGTGAGAGTGGAGCAGCGGAACGCAGTCCGTCACGCAGACAGCGCCCCCTGGCGAGGCGGACGACAACAGCAGTCCGTTGACGCTACACCGTGGAAACAGGCAGGCGTGGAGGTACATCTTCACGTAAGCACGGCAAGACAGCTCTATCTCGCCCATGGTGGAGGAGTCGGGTGACACACACAGCTCTGTAACATGATGGATATCCGTCAACGTATGGCCTAATACCGTTACACAACAAACCGATTGCCATTGGTAGCTACTTATGGAATGAATCTCCATTCATTAAAACGTACCCGTAATATATGAATAACAAAAGGGCTTACGACGGACATTTCATGAGATATGCATGACGTTGGCATATCTTTCAGAAGTGCATGTTTATCAACGCTATATTTAGAATAGCTAGAATTTAGCTAGCAGATATAGATATAGGCATAAGCTAGCCAGTGTCGTCCTAGCAAGCTGGCTAAATAAGTATATGTGTAATAACTCATAATTACCAGCAAAGGAATATATGTATTTAGTTAAGATGTTATGGACGCAGAGTCGACGAATGAATGCAGGCCGTGCAATATATCGATGTAGTCGTTCATAAAGTAGTAAACCGAGTAGTGAGATTATCCTCAGCTTGCTTTAGCTATTTCATCTGTCAGCTGAAAGCTATTCGGCTAACAGCTCCTCTTTTTTGTTCCCAGAGAGCGCCCCTTGTGGAGGGAGTAGATATGGCATATTATGGATAGAAGGATAAATGGATATGTGTGTGTGTGTGTGTGTGTGTGTGTGTGTGTGTGTGTGTGTGTGTGTGTGTCTGTCTGTCTGTCTGTCTGTGTGTGTGTGGTGTCTGTCTGTCTGTGTGTGTGCGTGTGTGCGTGTGTGCGCGCGCATGCGCTGGGGGAATCCTAATCGGAGTGCTTTCTACCAATACGTCCCATCACAGATATTTTATACTAACAGATAATGTTAACTTACTGTCGATAGATCGTATTATGCTTTCTCATTTATTTCTCTATTTTAATGATCAATTCTATATTCTATTAGCGGTCCCCTCTGGCGAATTGCCAATAAGATATAACGACGTTATGGATGTCGTTAGTATAATGTAAACAGCTACATCTAGAGAGAGCTTGGAGGTTTCCAACAGCTTTCAACCAATCACCGTATGGACGGGGAGGGGTCTAATGCACTTGACAACCCTTGCCCTTGCTGGATGTGGCTGCATCTCAATTATGTTTCTGAACCAGCTTGACTCGCGTCCTTCGCATCTTTTTTTTTTCTTTCTGAAAACGCCTAGATGTATGTTTTTAAAGGGCTAGTTTTAGACCTACAACGATGTGTAGCAAATGTCCAATTTGAACATAGATTCAAATGATTCTTGTTACGGTTGGCATGTGTTGTTAGAGGGAGATGGGGGAGGTGGCTTTCCTCATTGAGACGCAAGCGAGGTAACAAGGTTTACTTCTGCCCGGCGGTGGCTGGAAATAAACACATTTCAGTAACAGCGGTTTAATGCAATCAAGCATACAATACATACTGCGACTATTCTTATTCAACATAATTTATGCTTATAATGCGACACGAGTTGAAATATTAACGATTGATATAAACCACGAAACGTGTCGATATTCTGGAAAGTCGTCATGAAAAGTTGTGTATGCGGGAACACAACAGCCGAGGATCTCGACAAACGAGATATTGCAGTTTTATTTCATATAGTTGATGAATGTGAGAACAAAGAGAATATATCCACATGTGCCCCTGTCTGGGGCCCCCGGTACAGCGCTGAGCCTCATTGGTGCGTGTGTTGTTATAATCCAGCCTATCCCGTGACGGCACAGTGAAAACGGGCAGTATCGGCCCCTGTGATTGGTCCAAACGTTTGGCGCGTCTTGAATCCGCTGCAGCTGAAGTGGGCGGTGAGTGCTAGGCGGACAGAGGTTTGAATAGTTGCTGAGGCGGAAACCTCACACACAAAAAACCGGACAAATTATTGGCAAAAGGGTGAGATTGAAAGTTGTGCTCGTCACCGACACCCCTTTGACACGGAACACGGCGTGTATTCCCCGGTCCCGGTCGGACGGGAGAGCGACCGCCTTGAGCGCTGACAAGTAAAGCCGGTCTCGGTGTGTCGCTGGCAGTTCGTTGCCAGAGCTAACTAGCTAGCGTGCTAACGTCGCGGCTAACCAGCTAGCTAACCCCCGTGTATACAAAGGACATTTTTTTTTGTGTGTGTGTGTGTGTGTGTGTGTTGCCCTGTCTTGTGTACCAGATCCACCCCGATTCACTCCGTTGAATGAGGACCGGGCATCACTCCCAGGTAGGAAATACTGCCACTGTCCGGCTTTCTTCTGCTGTCGGAAAGTGATCCGAGTCAACCCGGCGTTTTCCCCCTTTCCAATGCTTTACCCCAATCTGGAGGTTGTTGTTTTTATTTAGTGAACTATCAAACTGTACACTCAGTGGGACGCTTTCGTTAGCCTAAAACTAGCCCATTTGGGCTAGATGTTACCCCATGCACGGTGTCTGGGATCGCCGCCGCGATGGTTTCCGCAAACCCGGGCATCCCGCAGCCGGGTTTCCGCGTCCTCTGGGGACGAGTTTACGTCCTCAACTTTGTTGCGTACCGCGTCCACTTAATGTTGTTTACATTGTCCGGCTGTTCGTCCAACAAGTGTGAGGCATTGTTTCTGTATTGCTTGCATAATGTCAGGCTGGGAACTCTTTTTATAAGACAGAAATGAGTTAGTTTGTATAAATGCGGCGTCGTTTTCAGCGGTGTCTTCGTTTCACTTGTGTTGTGCAGATCGTGTGCAGGGACATTTGTGGTCCGCTTTTAACATCCTCCTATTTGTGTCTTGCCATGCGTAGCAAGCGGGGCGCCGTGCAGCCACCTGTTTAACCTGACTACAGCGAGACAAGACGTCGCTCAGACGACAAAGTCGGAGGATTATCCGGTCCATTCTCCAAACGACGCGTTGATATATTTGATATGTGCAAGCAGAAATTGATCAACAGCCTCTTTTGTCAACGTCGTATCTAAAAGCCGGACCACAAACCCCGTGTCTCAGTGGTCACACTTCGTGTATTGCCGGCAGAAAGTAATAGTCACGGTCTGTACTTTCAACGATATGCATATTAATAATGCCACCGTAAACCGCATATGCCCGATAGGCTCGCAATTGTGTCCCATAAGACGAGGCGTGTGGTGTCGCTGTAGAATGCTTCAATGCAATTTGTGTGACGGCATGCTCCAATGACGGCCATGGGGAATACTGTGTAGAAAGTGACAATTGGTTTGTTTTCTCACGTAGCAACTCGTGAGAAACGGCTACGACAGAATACAGCCACGAGTGATGATAAATCGTCCAATTCACCCACATCTTAATTGTATGCTGCCAACGTGTGCAGAGATTAGAGACTGTAGACAGGCTAAAATGTCAGTTGGACTTAATTTGAAGTTGTTTTCTAGTTAATAATCTGTTCCTTCCTGTGAATGAGTGAAATGTACATGAAGTAAAGGGGAATTCCTCCTACCTTCTTGAATGTTTAATACATAGAAGCTATGTTTAATACATGGAAGCTATTACTCTAGCCTGCTGGGCATAATATGGTGCATGTCATTTTACAAACATTGGTATGACTTTTTTATGGCTATACTCGTCTCTGCTTATGTAGACCTATATCAGATCTCTCCCCACATGTAAGGTTTGAAAAAGTCGATGTGAGTGAAAGTGATGTCATGTGACCACCACATCCTCTTAAGACATGATCAGAATACATGTTTTAATGGCATAACCAGTGGAAGTCCACTCGCGATGCAGGAATAACCATGCCTCCCCGTGTTATCTGTCATGTTGTGGCTAGCTGCGCCTGATGGCTTTGCCTCCCCGTTTCGAATATGCTATTGGGGGGTAGGAAACCAAAATGGCCAGTGTAGCCGAGTACATTTTAAGTCTCATCCTCCGCTTCGGTGAGAGCGGGGTTGTGTGTTTATATGCGGCTTTCCTGTTTACCATGCCGTGCCTGTCTGTAGTTCCTCGTTACCCCCAGTGGTTTCATTCGGTGTGGAAGTCAATCAGTACAATGGGGCTCAGAATGGATAGGTCATGCCTACATGCCTTTTAAAAATGGAAGAATTTGAAAAAACAGTTAGTGGTTGTAAGTATCACCCCAAAACTGTGCATGCAACCTCACACTTACTTATATATAACAAATAGTATAAACAGTTAATGAAACAAAGTGTTTTCTGTTGTGTTTTTATTAAACATGGAAATACAGTTGAAAATGGGTAAACCGTACATAGACAATTGGCCACGGGAGGGTCTCGGAGGTCCCTGTCTTTCGGTCAAACAAAGCCCGGTGACGGAGGACCTAACGTGGAGAGCGCTGTGTCCCGATCCAGGTTGACCATGGTGCTGACAGGGAAACGCTCGGAGAAGGGCCCGGCCTGCTGGAAGAGGAGGGTCAAGTCTGAGTACATGAGGCTCCGCCAGCTCAAACGATTCCGCCGGGCGGACGAGGTCAAGGTAAACAAACAGACAGACAGACAGACAGAATGAGTCTGCAGACAGTATGATGTTCACAAGGTGACCGGCTACTTTTCGCAGCGAGCGAGACTCCCTTTCAGAGCTCCTGTTATGGTGATGAGTTCATTGCAATTCATATAGACGGACGCATGTCGAAATTGTACACTCTCAGGTGTACTAGTGCTTAGTGTCAAGGAAACGGAAAGTAAACTTGTTGGATGCATATATGAAAGTCAGATTGCCTGAGTCTTTGGTGTCAAGGAGACATCCTTTTATACACCGTTACCAACCTTTTAATAAACATGGCAGTGACTTTGCTCACAACCCTCAGTCCGAATTTCTTTCTCGCACTGAAACCTAGCCGCTCACCAGACTTGCCTTTTTTTTATGAGAAAACTAGATTGAAAATGCCATTCCCCTCTGTAGCCCCATGTCTTGTTGTTGACGTTGTCTGTGTTCTTCACCAGAGCATGTTCAACACCAACCGGCAGAAGATCCTGGAGCGGACAGACATCTTGAACCAGGAGTGGAAGACCAGACGCATCCAGCCTGCTCACGTCATGACGGCCGTCAGCTCCCTCAGGGGAACCAGAGAAGTACGCACGCACACACGCAGTCTTAAACACGCATACATGCATCTGTGTCTTCAAGCTACGGATGGAGTTTTTTTTGGTTTGTTTTTTTTTACAATCATTATTCATACATGTGTGCCTTTTGAGTTGAAAATAGAAAGTCAACCATTACATTGCGCAGTTGTTTTTTTCCAAGTACTATTTTATAACATTTAAAACCCTTTATAACCCTATTTCATACTGTGATACATTTGAGGGGCGACTCAGTGGCTCAACCCACTAACGCACTACCACATAGGCAATATGCCTCGTAGCGACCCAGGTTCGATTCCCGCCTGCGGGAATCCTGTGCTACAGGATGTCGCATGTCATTCCCTCTCTCTTCAGCTCACTTTCCTGTCTCTCTCCTGTCCATAAAGCCAGAAAAATATTTAAAAAATAAATAACAAAGTGTCTGTGCTGTTGGTTCAATGTTTTGTCTCTGTTCTCCGTCCGTCCACAGTGCACGGTGGACAGTGGCTCCTCAGAGTTCCCCAGGCAGGTGATTCCTCTGAAGACCCTGAATGCTGTAGCCTCCGTACCGGTCATGTACTCCTGGTCTCCCCTGCAGCAGAACTTCATGGTACACAACCTCTCTCTCTCTAACTGGTGCAGGGTTTGTGGTTGGGGTCTTAATGTTTCCTTGAAAGTGTTTCTAGTTGTGCTGTATTTAGCTTGCCCTTTTTGTTAATCGACTCACCAGGAAAGGGTTCTTAATAACGCCCACTCTCACACCTCTCTGTCTCCACCATTTTGTGTGCATGTGCGTGTGTGTCCAGGTGGAAGACGAGACGGTGCTCCACAACATCCCCTACATGGGAGATGAGATCCTGGACCAGGACGGCACCTTCATCGAGGAGCTCATCAAAAACTATGACGG
>OMNR01023589.1:1445-11445 GCA_900303205.1 Mora moro
TGTTTTTGTGGGGGGGGGGGGGGGTCCTGACAAAAAAAAGTTTGGTAACCACTGGCCTACAGGATATCCTCAACAAACTAAGCCTATGAAATACTATGAAATACACTTGGGCAAAAAAGCATAAGAGTGTAGATCCCAAACAAACAAGTCAAAGTGCTCCAGCTCACTGAGAAGAGCCAGAGCAGGGAAACTTTATGACTTGCTGTGGTTTCTATGTTCTTAGACTTAGTGCGGCATTTCTAATGTTATTTGATTGTTTATTTAATAGCGGACAACATTAATGGAAGAATAGTATTCATGACTTCTACTCAGGAAAAGTTTTTTCAGAAAACAAAAGTTTGGTAAAAAAATGAACATTGGAATCATGGTATTACACTTCTGGATATTAAGTGTTCCTTCTAGCGATTACTTTATGGCGCTGGACTAATTGTTTCCTCTCGCTGTCAGCAGAAACAAACTGAAAATTGTACTGATTAACAAACTAAGTGTATCATGAAATAGCCTTTTAGTAAAATGGGAAATCAGCACTTTGAGGTGGAAGATAAATGAAGTGAAGTAAAAAGGGAAATGTTTGCTTTGCACATTTCTAGTGGAATAAAATAATAAAGCTCAAGAAAAAAAATCTGTTAACCAAAAAAGTTGCTGTACTTTGGACTTCCTTACAGCGTTTGAATAAAAGCATTCAGAACACAGATAGCAGTGAGGGCTTGTTTGATAGTTCCTCTTCTCCTCTTCGTCGGGTCGGATTGTTTAATTGTCGTATGAGAAAACATCGCTTCCCAGGTCTTCAGTTGTCTTCAATATGACACATCGTAAAAGTTGCACGACAACCTTGGCTCTGACGAAATAACTGCCAACGATCGGTTGATCAAAAGTGTTGTGTTGTTCTTTGTCACGTCTTGCTGTCACTTCTCCCAAGTTTCCAAATTGGCCGACCTTCTGAACCTACTAAAGCCACGTACCGCATCGGTGGCGGCTGGTGACTTTAGAAACCGTATTGTATACGGAGCATTTATTCATCAAACAAATAGGCCTAATATTTTGAACTAGTAGTCACCATTCTTGATGATGTATTCTGTAAAAGACCACGAAAAGCACACACACGTTTGTACAAGTCATACTCTGTGTAGTGACACATGCAGACTACTTATACAAAATTAGCATTCTTATGATCATACCATCTAGTAATGATGCCATCTAGCATTTGAATAGCATGCACTCATTTGAGAGCAAAATGTATTAAACAAAAGATAAGATATGAGACTCAGTGATCTGCTGGTTTGGCTGATTCAGATGGAGAGCAGAGGAAGGGTGTTGGAGGGCTCAACTGAAATAATTAGAGCTGATGGAGATGGAGAGTGTAAGGAGTTTGCAGCACCAGAGCGCTGCAGAAGTCTTCTCCTCCGCAAGGATGTGAGACAGATCGCATGTGAAGCGGGATGGAGCTTGGTTTAATCCTGTTTTAATTCCACGTTTTTGTTGGTACGGCAAAGAATTAAATGGGCTCGGCGGTACATCATTCACCCTGTCGTTTTCTGGTCCGAGTAGCTTTTCCAGCATCTAGCTAGCACACCGCCTCCAAAGTGTTTTTTGGATGCGAAAATCCCAAAACATTATCGTCTATGTCCTGTGTGGCCCTGTGTGGGCTACTCCTCGCTTGATCGACTATGAAACTGAGACTTTGAAAATATGGAGCAATTTGTTAAAAAATAATTTCTTAAAACTAGACTACGATTTGTAAAACTAATCATGAATGCATAATTATATCTATTGATTTTCCGCCAGTTTGTCACACTCACGTACAATTATTCCAAATTATTTTATAAATTATATTTGGTAATTACTTATTTTAACCCATTATTCTTTCTTAATATTTTGATCTCCCTCTTGCCTCTCAAAAATAGAGGAGGAACAACCTCCTCTGCCTCTATGGACCAGCCTCCTCTGTACTGTATGTATATATACTATATACCTAGATAGCAGTGAAGATTATATTGTTGTTTACTTTATAAACCTTTAAAGCAGCAACACAGACGACAGCGGAGACTCATTTATACAACTATCACAAAACACAAATGGAAAGTATTTGGGGATTTTTATTGGGGGGGATGCAAAATCCATTGTTCATGATCACACTAGTTCTTTCTAACAATCCCAAACATGTAGAAGTGGTGACTTCGAACCGTGGTGGATTGCTACCACTGGTAACATGATGATGATGGTGGTGGTGATGGTGGCCACAAGTTTCCTCACAGGAGAAACAAGAAAGGGTCTGGGAAAGGGTTTCATAATTTACACTCCCAGCCACTGAAGACAGGAGCGTATGAGTGCATAAGGGGGACACGGTGGCAGGCTGTGGAAGGATTGTGTGAGTGATTTAAGTTTGTACTGACAGGGTGAAACCTGCGGGTCAGGGCGACAAGAGGGATCAAGTATCGCATCACTGCTGGAGAGCGTCTGGCTGCTTGTCTCAGAGGTCCTCCCTGGAGATTCCTCTGTGAAGATATTCACCCAAAGCCCTTCCTGCTGAAGTCATCCCGGATCTTCGGTGGAACTCCCACTTCAGTCTCAACTTATTCAGCCATTCACTTAGGATTCCATTCCTTTTTCATGTGTTCATTTTTTTCCCCATAAATTCGTTTTTTTTCAATCGATTAATTTATTCACCCATTCATTTGGTCATATTTTCATCCATTCATCTTTTCACCCATCCATCCATTTAATCATCCACCCATCTATTTATTAATTAATTAATTAATTAATCAATCCATGTATTCATGCACACACTCATTTATTAATGAATTAATCCATCCATGTATTCATTCATTCAGCCATCCACCAATTTATCCACCCATCTATATATTCATTCATCCATCCATCCATCCGTTTATTCATTCATCCATCCAGCAATTCAAACATTTAATCTACTCATTTATTCCAATACATTTTTTGTTAATTGGAAAATTAGTTTGGCAAACAGCCAGCTATTTCACACTGAACCTGTTGCCCATATCGTAATCCTAATGTGTGAATGACAGCTTCCCTCTGACCCGTATCCAAAGCACCCTCCCTGTACGGGCCCATGAGGTGAAACAAACGCCCAGAACCAACCAGACCCAGCTGCTGGCTGACGCGGCTCCGGTGTTGTGAGAGAGAGAGGGAGAGAGAGAGAGGGCTTCTCACGAACGAAGCCGACACTTGGCCCAGCGGTGCCGATGTGTTGCTGTCAATCACACAACTTTCCCATGATCCTTTGCTGCTGGGTGCTTTAATCTGACGGTGTCATTTAATGGATTTATATTAGGAGACACAAACATTGGATATCATTTTGTTGGGATATTTGTGCCGGCTGCTCGACTGTCAAAGCCAAACAAATGCTCTTATCCAAATATATGTTTTTATTTATTTTGTGTGTTCCCTGTTTTGTTGTTGTTTACCTCGACTCTCAGACCACTCACAGTATTGTCCCTGCAAGGGAATATTACAGAGCTTGATTGATTGAGGGTCTGGGCTTGTTTGTTTGTGTATGTGTGTGTGTGTGTGTGTGAGAGGACACCACAGCTGCTTCTGTTTGTCTGGGGACAGAGGCGCTGGTGCCTGCTAGTTCTGCTGCTAGTCTCTCTCTCCCTCCCTGTATAACTCTCACTCTATAACTCCAACTCTCTCTCTCTATAACTCCAACTCTCTCTCTCTATAACTCTAACTCTCTTTTTCGCTCTCTGTAACTCTAACTCTCTCTCTCTCTATCTCTCTCTCTGTCTGTATAACTCTCTCTCACTCTCGCTCTTCCTCTCTCCCTCCTTATCTAATTTCATTTCCACTCGTTGTCTTCCCTGTTTTCTCATTACCTCTCCTCATGGCTCTTATCTTGCTGTGTTCCTCTTGCCTCGTGTTTTTAATCTCTCTCACTCTCTCTCTGTCTCTCTCTGCTTTCCTCTGTCTCTGTGTGACTCTCTCTCTCTCTCTCTCTCTCTCTCTCTCTCTGTCTCTCTCTCTCTCTCTCGCCATATTTTCTCTTGTCTCTCTCACTTTTTACTCTTACTCCTTTTCTCTTTCAAACAGAAGATGACAAGGGCCAACAGGGGATGTCGAAACTTCCTGTATCAAGTTCAGAGAGAGAGTGAGAGAGAGATAGAGAGAGAGGGGGGAGAGAGAGAGAGAGAGAGAGAGGGAGGGAGGGAGAGGGAGATAGCGAGTTGTAATTTGTAAGATTTAAAATGTATTCAATCTGAATCAACTACACATGTATGTACATGTCATGCCAATTGGTACCGTATGTGGGTGCCCGAGTGTTTACACACAGCTTGAGATACAGTGCACACACCCATTAATGCAGCTTAAAGCCTACAAATAACTACAGACAATCATTTATTTAACAGGAAGGTGAAGAGATCCCGGCCTGCATGAGCCAGATGAACGAGACTAAGGGCAGCCAAACAGCTGTGGGTATCAAACCTGTAATTATTCACACACACACACAGTTACACGTACACACTCACACAAACACAGGATGGCCTCTCCACCCATTACCTCCCCATATCCTTTAGCTGCACCAGTGCTTCGCGTCTCCCCTGCTCCATCCGTTACTGCCCTGGACATCTGTTACCGGATGCTCCCCACCATCATTTACCCGCTGCGGGTAGCAGGGCGCTAAAATGCTCGTCTGCTGCCAAACCAAAAGAAAAAAAAAGTGTACGTCGTTTATATGGTCATTGGAGATGAATTAGGCGAGCATGTCGTCGAATAGGTAGTCACCGTGTGTGTGTGTGTGTGTGTGTGTGTGTGTTACTTGGTGGGATCGGATGACCGGGAGCCCACGGTATGGGGCCCAAAGACCTCGTGGGTCTCCTCCTTTGGCCTTTGGACTGGAGCCACTTCACAACACAATTAAGACCGAGGTGAGTAGCTGCCTCATAATCATTCCCATAACCAAGTGAAATCACGACTAGCCAGCTTCGATTGTGTGATGCTAAAGGGAAAATGCCTTGCTACTAGAATGTACTAGAATATGATTTTAATTAGCGAATTCAAACTTAACTTAATTCTAGCTGAATTGATCCTATAGAAGATCCTCCCCGTCGACAAACAGTATCTAATCCTATGGACAACACTGTAAGCGCCACCTACAAGCGGCCGGTCCGTGCGGCACTTTAGGGTCCCGGTTTGAAAGTCCGGTCCCCCTAATCCATACACCTGTCTAGCTAGCTAAAGCCGATTATGCGGGAGCATTGATCCAGAGCATGGGTGTGTGCGTTATATAGGGATGCTGCATTATAGAAAAATCACAGGCAGCCCTGCACTGACCTGAAGCAAATCTCATTCTGATATGATTCAAGGAAAAAGAGCCTGTTCAGCTGTGGTACCTGGCCTCAAGAGTCTGCATCAAATGAAATGTTTACAGTCAACATTGGTAAAAAAATAAACTAACTCCACGTTTTTTCCGCATCCTATCCATGAATTATAAACGTCTATCTACAGTTATGTCGTTGAAATGTCGTTGCTGCAATGTTAGAACGCGGATCTGCGTGTTTTTCCCCACATATGATCGTCACATCACAGCCATCACATTGATAGCTTGGTCATGAAAGCATGAAATATGTCAAGTTTGCATGTTTTCAGATGAGATGGAACCGACGGAGAGGACAGTACGAAACACCGAGCTCTGGTTCCACGCTGCGATGGAGTTGTTCGAAAAAGCTGAGGTGGACAAAAAAAATGCATTGTGATTCGGACACTTTAAATGCCAGTAAAATATTGTTGCACCACGTGCCCTTTCCCCTGTGATTGGTTTTAATAGGATGTGAGCAGAAATAAATAACCTTACCTTGACACGACTCCCTTTTTTGCAGATGAAGGACAGAGTACCATACTTTTTTCTGATGCTCCCTACGATTTAAGCGAGAGTGCAGTGGAAGACACTGAACATGAAGATTGTATCAAATACCGTTCCAGTGTGCAATCAGACGATCAAGTTGTTCTAAAGCTCAAAAAAAGGACAAAAGACATTCTGGTATGCCTCTGACACTTTGAATGTCACTCAGAAGTTGAAAGGCAATTTCCCCAATAGTCTTTCCCTTGTGTTTGATTTTAATAGGATGTGAGCAAAAATGTATATCCTTACCTAGACATAACTCCCTTTTTGCAGATGAAGGCCAGAGTACCATATTTTTCTGATGCTCTCCACGATTCAAGTGATGACAGAGAGTCCTTCCACTTCTCATGGTTTCACTAAGGTCGAGGGGACGCAGATGCCGTCCTGTAAGCCTCTTTTTACTTTGGCACATTCATGTTATCACTTAAAGGGTAGCACCACTCTAAATCAACACGGGGTTCATTAACTAGAGTGGCAGACGTGCATATAGACATATTATTAACCTTTTTGTTTTTTAAGATTCAAATGTGTCCTGTAGGATTACATGAGATGTTGGACTCAAGTGCAGATAGTGGTGAAGAGTATATACCAAATCCCAAGGAGGAAAGCACAGACGGTGACTGCAGCTGACCAGTCAGAGCCAATTCTAGTCTTCCAGGCAGAGCCAATTCTAGTCTACCAGGCAGAGCACACATATTTCCTGATAGCAGAGCAGATTTTAATGAAGAGAAAATGACGCAAACTAATATATGCTAACAAGGAGGCGAGTGTTTCAATGCCATCTGCATGTAAATCCCGTTTCAAAAAAGGAGGATGGTTCAAGAAGATAAAACAAGAAACAACACTGCCTGTATTGTGGACAAGCAGTTTAGAAAATGTCAAGACACTTGCAGCATGAACAATGAGATTGATGTTGCAAAAGCACTTTGTTTTACAAAGAACTCAAAAGAAAGAATAGTGCAATTAGAGTATATACGAAATAAAGGGAACTTTGCACATAACACTGAAGTCTTGGACAAACTCATCCCGTGCAAGCAACCAAAGCAAGAAACTGAAGGACATGAATGTATGCATTCTGTGGACTGCTATCGATTGTTCAAAGAGACCTCTAAAAACTTAGAGGTCTGCAAATTCAACACTCAGAGTATGACATATAAACAAGGTTCCAAACATTGTATGCTTTTGCTGAACCTGCTCCAATTGGATTTAGCAATGCATACTGGAATTTTCTGTATGAATCAAGACAAGATTACAGTTGCTGTTGAGCATTTGTTTGAGTATGGCAACAGAAGAATGAGAGGGTAATGAGCCAGCCTCCATTTCTCGCTGGCAAAGTTGGACACACCTTGCATTCTTTGGCCATGTTTATTAAATCTGAAGGACTGAAGAAAAAAGACAGAAGCAGTGCAAGACGCTGAGGAATTCACACAGCTATACCAAGAAAATTGGAAATTTGACATAGGAAGCCATGTTCTAACTCAACTTGACCTGTCCAAGTGGAATCCTCCTCAACTCTTACCATTCACCCATGATGTCCTAAATCTCCATTCTCACTCCCATTTGTCTGAGATACAGCAGCGACACACGAACGCCCTGAAAGCAGAGGTTTCGCCACCAAGTTATTCTCTTCAACCGCCGGAAGGAAGGAGAAGTATCCAGTATGCCATTGACTGCATATTTAACGAGAGGTTAACAAAATGTCATCATCTCACAGAACTGGAGCGGGACATTTTGTGCGGGTAACCATAGTAGGAACGAGGGGAAAGAAAGTTCCTGTTCTACTCACTCCGCTGATGAAGGAATCACTCGATATTTCGATTGAGAAATGAAAAATAATGTTTCGTGCTGAAAGAAAACTGATTCGTCATATTGTGTCCATTACCTCAGGGGTTCCAGTTTGTGTATGAATGTGGTGACGTCAAAACCCCCAAAGCACTTACCTCAATGAAACTCAGAACACACATTGCAACCCTCTCGACTGTTCTGAATCTTAAGACTACAGAACTTGATCAGTTGGCAGGTTTTCTTGGGCATTCTACATCCGCAGAAAGCACTATCGCCTTCCAGAGGGCACCCTCCAGCTAGCTAAAATAATTCAAGTTCTTATGGCACTAGAACAGGGACGGCTAGGAGAATACAAAGGGAAACGTCTGGATGAAATTCATATCGATCCGAACGGTATTAAGTCTTAGCATTATATGCCACAATATATAAATATCTAATATGGTGAAAAGATCACAATATGTTTAGAATTAGAACAGTTCACTTATTTGGTGCCACATTATCTCTGGATGTCATACTTGTTTCTAATATGTGAAGTTAAAGGAGCAGCATGTAATAAAAACTTGAACAAAGTACAGTTATACCAGTTATGGTAACAAGAAGGAGTTGACATACTCAAAACATTACATACTGGTGAAGAGAGCTAAGTTTGACGACAACCACAGTTTTAGTTGAACTATTTATATGATCAGTCCAATTGTTTATGTAGTGCTTTTGTACACTTGTGTCATAGAGGTTCATCACAACAGTTTTAGCTTCTATCAATTACTATTTTAGAGACTGTTGACATTCACACAGAGGTGCAGATGGAGGACGAATCCATGGAGGAGTGTTCACACCAGGACATGGGAGGTGTGTGTGCATGGTTGTTTTTCTTAAGGCGTTATGATTTATGAGTCTAGATATTTTCTGTATTTTTCAAGTCGGGCTCTACTTTGACTTATCTGTTATTCTCTAGCTGTAATCAACGCTATGAATTATTTTAGCAAGGATTCAAAAGTGTATTAGAACTAGCAAACCGCTGTGTCAAAATTAAGAGATACGCATGACATTCTAAATTCTCTTATTTTCTAAAATCTGTGTATGCTTTCGATCGCTGCAAATTGATTGCTGTCACAATAATGACGAATGAAAAATGATGCGTGATAAATATCCTAATCTAGTCAGCTTTACTGACTGCTACTGCATATATTAAGTTGACAGATCTGAATATTGCATATTTGCATAAACTATTTGATGTACCTACAGTACATGCTACTAAGTTTCACCAACCATATAGATGAAGATTTTATATTTTAGTATTATGGCTTTCTAAAGTTGTTCTTCTTTTGACTATGTGTGGCTTTCAGCAGGGCTTTAATTCACTTGTGGATTGTGATGTGGTCATCGCGAGGTGCCTCGAGTTGTATGGATATTTAAAAAAACAAAAAAAGCTTAGCTTTTTACACATTTGGAACGGTAACATTTCATTACTACTGCATGTATTAAGTTGATGGATCTGGATCTTGTATATTTGTTGAAACTATTTTCTGTACCAGTATGCCAGAAGCACAGAGGTTAGTAGATGAGGACAGTGTGACATCCATGCAAGAAAGTGATGACAAAGGCAGAGACAAGTGGGAGTCAGCTGAAAAGAGAGGTGAGTTCAGAGAAATCATGGACCATTTAGAGCAGATTTTATAGGTGGCATCTTGAAGATGCTGCCTGAACCTTAGTGAGCTGCCTGATGGGGGTGAGTGCATCTGGGACTCTGCTGCTCTTCAGAATATATAATATATCATGTTGATTTATCTGTATCTTGTGTATTTGTATAAAACATTTTTCTGTATCTTGACGCCAGTACGCCAGGAGCACAGGGGTCAGGAGTTGAGGATAGCGTGACTTCCCTGCAAGAATGTACCTCCACAATGAATGTCAAAGCAAAGGCCAGAAGAAGTCTGGCCAAAAGAGAGGTGAGCTCAGAAAAATAAAGCAGATCGACAGTCCAAGTTTCTCATGGGGCATTTCACGCATTGACTTAAAACGGATAGAGCAGAGGAGGGTGAGCAGTGATTGGAATCACCCGATAGAATAACAAAAGCTCTTTTGTGTCTACTTAGGTAAACAGACTGCTGTACGAAGAAGCTGGATGCCAGAGGAATCTGCAGCAGTACAAAAGCTGCTAAGGAAATTCTTATTGGTGAGCAAAGTTCCAGGAAGAATGGACTGTCAGTGTTGTATTACTGCAGAACCCCAAGCCCTAAGAAACAGAGGCTGAAAAGCAGTTACATTCTTTATCAAAAATTGCATTTTTGCCCTAAGAAGAAAAATACAGCGAAAGGCCAATGCCCCATCCCCAAGGTCAGG
>OMNR01023865.1:1818-13304 GCA_900303205.1 Mora moro
CTTTAGATCAACAAGTGTTGAGATGCTGTTACCTCCTCCTCGATGGGCCAGGTCCATGTTAACATTACAGGTAATACAGCAGTAGAAGTGTTTACTGACAGCTCCGCCAGGTAAGAAAGTAAGTAAGTAAGTAAGCCCAAAGCAACACATCGTGTTGAGGGGACAGGAACATCAACAGACGGGATGCTAGCATCACCAGCTAACGAGCGGAGACGCTGAATTCGCAAAATGGACACATCGTATGAGACTGAGTCTTCACCGACCCGGACTCGACTCACCAGACACCCGGCTCTGCCCTTTGTTCCTCAGGAGCTCTGGAGCCGCACTACAAACACCCGACTGAGACGTGTGCTAGTTCGATTCTCCAGGGATAGTAGAGCGGCTAACTCGGCTAGTTTAGTTAGCTAGCCAACTCTGTCCCGTGTCGGGTTGCAGCCGACGGGTGGTGTTGGACACCACCTTCCTACTGTAGTGGGAAGTGGGATGGGATCAAGGGATTGGTTCGTGGACCGTCTATCGCGACAACATAGTAATGTTATTCGCAATGTCGTTGTGGTGAACAAAAGTTAACTTAGAAATAAAGTATTTTTTAAACGGATCTCAAATGTACAGAGACGTACTCTACCTCCAGTCAGTCAACCTGGGGCCCATTGTTAGGTGTGGTGCGCCCTCGTGTGGAGGTCACTCATAGTGTTTTACACATCTGTCAGCTTTGATGTTCCAATAACATAACGCTTTGATTGTGCATAATACTTTATTCAATCAAACCGGCTAGTTGTCTACTAGCCAATAAACTTGCTCCAAATTAGACATGAATAAAAGATCCCTCAAAAATAAAACACCTTTGCAGAGCCATCTCCCCAATCTCTTCTTCTGAGAATCACTTAATGTCATCCATTTTATAGCTTCACACTGAATCCATGGAGGCCAAAAATGAAAATGTACCTATGATAGGGAAGATTATACAATCAAAAAGAGAGATGAAACAAAGAAAGAAGAAAAGTGCATATTCATGTTGTAACCAGATATGTTCTTGCTATAATGAACCAAGACAAAAACACCTGTCTTACTCCACGCTGCTTGTTGCACTTCAAACAACGGCATTAGACCAAAATGTTACCAAAAGCTGTGGCAGCCAATTCAATGAGCCATCCCCATCAAAAACATCATCTTTCAGGGCAATGATGCACTAGATTTAATCTGTAATAAACAATACATGAAAGTTTGACTTTCATTCTTTTTAATGTTGACATCACTTGAGGAGAAAGTTTCTCTGTAAGTGTATGAGGGTGTTGCTGTAGTATGCAGCTGGCTGACTGCTCCTCAACTACATTAACACCACCATACATTCGTATCCAGTCATGTTGGAGGTAACCTAAATTAAACTTGGGCCACAGCATTCACTTCTTATGCATCAGAGCCATCTGCATCGATGAACTCATTATTTAACCTGTAACCTGTTAACACACACATGTTAAGCCTGCTAATTGTTACCATGTGAACATCAAGACATTTCTTCTTGCATCCTTAATAAACGTTACCATCGAAAAGGTTCCTTTCTCTGCCACAAGTCAAGTCACTGCAAATCCTTAATCTTATTATCTGTACTCCAAAATATGGAGAAAGACCACCCTCCAAAATAATTGCATGAAATCCAAACAATGGGAGAGCAGACAGGACAGGAGTTTTGGCTACATACTAGCAGGTATTTTTCCAAGACTAGTTAAAATAAGTTTGTGGGGTAGGGGGGGCGATGAGGGTTGGTCAGTGCTCTACTTTGTGTGGACTAAGGATGTGCTGAACAGAATCTTCTGCTTTTTCTTCTTCTTCTTCCCTCCCTTGTCATCTGGAAAACACAAAGCACAGAGGAATGAGTGCAGTCCTAGCAGCGCTTGGTCGACAATCTCCAGTAATGCGCTCTTGTAAACACATTAACACGCATTGCACTTCAATGTGTTTAGAGAAGCCTGGGTAAAGAAAACACTAACCGGGGACGACCACGTGCTGAGCAGCGGCGGCGGCCGGGCCACGGCCCATCTGCTGCAGGGCCTCCTCGAAGGCCTGGCTGAAGGAGTTCTGGAAGCTGGGCACGGGAACGCGATCAGACCCGTCACTCTCTCCCTCGCTGTCTGGCGCCGGCGGAGCCAGCAGCATGTCTAACAAAATAAATAAATACATTTGCTGCTACCTGGAAGTCATGGCGGCTAACTTGACTGCAGTGTTGAGAATGGGAGAGCAATCATGGCAGAACGTGACAACTGTGTCAATCGATGAATGCAGTAACTTGAGTGGTTTTTAAATCAAAACCACATTTGGAAATTGCATTGTCAATTGTGTCTGTCAGAGACAATCAAATAAGTGACAACTACAGAGAAGATTGTCGAGGTTGCAAATGTATAAGCGAAACGACTGTGATCCTGAGATTACGTATACATTCCTTATCACAACAAAACCTCGTGGGTTATGACTTATCTCATTATCACAACAAAACGGGCACAAAAATATTATACCACCCATGGCAGCTCTCGGCTACAGTAACTGAAGACTAAAAACAAAGATGCTTAGCCGTACACATTACCTTTCTTTGGAGTGATCCTCGCCCCAGCGTCAGCTCTGGCCTTTCCATCTCGAAGCATCTGAAACCCAGCCAGAGAGAGGAGTTGTACATTAGCTATTGATGGACAGCCAGAAAGCTGTCCATTTTTATCATGAAAAGCTATAGATAGATAGATAGATAGAGAGATAGAGAGATAGAGAGATAGAGAGAGAGAGAGAGAGAGAGAGAGAGAGGCTGGCCCGAATACATCATTACAAGCTTTGGATAATCAGGTTAGGTTTTCCAAACAAATATTTGAATACTTCATTAAAACATATCTACATAAACATACAATGAAATGTCTGCCTTCACAGTGCATATCTTTCCCTGCATGCATGACAACCAGCCGGCGGAGACCACCGGCAGTATCGTGTTTTTATCAACTGATCGTTTTTTTCCTTTTCGTTTCTCAAGCGGCTCAATTCAAATGTGTAATTTTAATAACGCTAAAAGCAGAACTACGATACTCTGAGTCTGAGTCCAACTTGGCTACGGCAGAGCTTCAGCGTAAAAGTTTACAAAGACACATGGCTTCCAGTACTTAAATGACCACAAAACAAAAAAGGTGGTCTGAACGTTTTGATGAAACTGCACAGCAGTTGGCATCTTTTACCTTCATTGAAACATTGAAATAGCTGCTAAATACTTAATTAACACTTAATAAACATCATGATCATTATTATTCCCACCTGTTAGTTTAAAGTCCTCCCACACTGCAGATATATTTGGCATCTTGACAACAGCTGTCAATCTTGCTGATTCTCACACTGGACGCTAGGTATCAAAGTGGTACCGAAGTATTCGGTATTCAGTATTCAGATGTTCTAATGTCCGAATATAAAACTAACAAAAGGATAATTTGGTTATTCAAATATTTGGGGCCAGCCCTAGCTATACACATTATTATTATTATTATCTTAACATGCATGGCAGTACATACCTGTGCAAAGGACAGGCAGTGAGAGTCGTCCTCCACACTTCCCACTGTGGGTGAAGCACTTTGCCCATTCAGGCAAGGGAACATTATTCCATCTGTAAACACACAAAAGACAACATTAAGTATATAAATATACAACATAAGTACCAGCATATTGTTAGAAGTTGGGATGCTCAAATAACTATGTTTATTGGTAAAAGAACAACTGGTCCATATTAGGGTTATATGGACTGCATGTGGTGGCCAGGGATGTGGATGAGGACATCTTCCCACCGGGTAATAAACTGGTGTTACAGATTACACCGGACATTTGACAAGACAAGATATTCGTGGATCACGCTCAATATCTGCAGAGCGCAGCGCTGCTTACTTTGATCTTTAACATTAAATCTTTAGATCTTCTTATTTTCTACAAAACAAAAGCTTAAAAGGTTGGTTCATTGTTATTTTGTTGGCTGCTACTCACTGGAGCCGACAGCAACACTTTCAGTTTGTAACTGTAGTCAGTCACCTGAAGTATTGATAACATGCTTAGTATTTTACAAATTAGAGTTCTTCTATTTGATGAACGTGGCCGCTGACACGCAAATTAACTATTTTAACTATTTACTATGTTTTTATTTATATTTTTAAAATGATGGGCGCGGTGTAAAGTAACGTAATCAGTGTCTGCCTGACCACCATACAGTCATACCTTACATACAGTCATACCCTACATACAGTCATACCCTACATACAGTCATACCCTACATACAGTCATACAGTCATACCCTACATACAGTCATACCCTACATACAGTCATACCCTACATACAGTCATACAGTCATACCCTACATACAGTCATACCCTACATAGTCATACAGTCATACCCTACATACAGTCATACCCTACATACAGTCATACCCTACATACAGTCATACCCTACATACAGTCATACCCTACATACAGTCATACCCTACATACAGTCATACCGTCATACCCTACATAGTCATACCCTACATACAGTCATACCCTACATAGTCATACCGTCATACACTACATACAGTCATACCCTACATACAGTCATACCCTACACACAGTCATACCCTACATACAGTCATACCTACAGTCATACCCTACATACAGTCATACCCTACATACAGTCATACCCTACACAGTCATACCCTACACACAGTCATACCCTACACACAGTCATACCCTACATACAGTCATACCCTACATACAGTCATACCCTACATACAGTCATACCCTACAGTCATACCCTACATACAGTCATACCCTACATACAGTCCATATAACACTATATGGCATGTGGTGGCAGTAAAAAACAAAAAAGAAGATTGGAAGTGAAGCTCTCACCAGAGACGGGACTGCTGCTGAGAGGTGTAGGCGGGGCCAATGTGAAGTCCAGCTGGACCACGGGACTGCAGTTCTGAGGAGACGAGCCAAACGCCGGGAACTGCTGCAGGTTCTCCAACCCAATATGCACCTCTGGGTCTGAAGAAAAAAAAGAAAAATATATATATAATATATAAAAATAAAATAAAAAACATGAATTAAAAGAATGGCAGCTCGTATTTACATTTCCCCTGCTTCCGATTCTCCTCCATCTCGATGCGTCTCTCCCTACGCTTCTCATCCCTTGCCTTCTTCTGTCTGAGACGCTTCCTCTTCTCCAGGTCGTCTATCAACAACAACAACAACAACAACAACAACAACAACAACAACAACAACAACAGGTAAAAGAAGGTCAAATGAGCTCCTAAATCAGAGAGTACTCAGAGAGAACAGCTCTTGAATGATGTGTGTAAAGCACACTGACCTGCAAAAGTGTCCATGGTGTCTTTCGACAGGATGGGCGGCTGCAGAGCCAGCTCACAGATGCTGAACTCACAGGTGAGGGGCAGGTGGGCCAGGTAGCGGTGCCGGCGGCGCACCTCCTGCCAACACACAGCAATATGCTCTTAGCTCACATCAATAACGGATCACATCAATACACTCCAAAGATCAGGGATGGATCTGTTCTTTTTCATCATGATATCATTATCATTTTCCCTGGGAATATCTAAGTATCCAAAAACATTCATGACAAGTCGTTTTGGATACAAGTGTCTGCTAAATGACTAAATAGCAGACAGTATATGTGTCTGTGTCTGTTACCTCAGTGACCGTGTGCCCCTCGGTCTCCACCACTCTGGCCGTGATGGAGTCGGGACTGGCCTCCAGGCTGCCGTACTCCCGCAGGAGACAGCGCACGTTCACTGGGTGCAGGAACATCTGCTGGCAGTCCTCGGCTGGAAGCACACAGACCAGGGAGGAAGTTGTCAAAGCACTCTGAGGCTTTAGAACGGACCAACTAGTGGCAGAAGCCTAAGATTTAACAGGCTTCCAGCTGAGCAGGGTTTAAGTCTTTGGGTCAAGTCCAAGTCAAGTCAAGTCTTTTTGGGCGCAAGTCCAAGTTAAGTCTCAAGTCTTAATAGTAAAAGTGGACACTGATACATTTGCAATCAGTGTTGCAGATTTAGGTTGATTAATTGGGCGATTCATTAGAGATTGTTTGTTTAATTTGTTATTCGTTAATTTGTTATTCATTAGAATTTGGGGAGAGAATGGCCAAATGAATCCAGAAGAAGTTAGTAATGCAGAAGCAAACCTGCCTCAGCGCCAGGGCCTAAAGTTAACTCTCTCAGTCACCAGCCAATTAATGCGTCTGGAAATAAGACATTTTATTTAAATAATATTTGACGACGAGGGTTTGATTTCATTCCTTCATCCGGAATTCATAGAACCGCAGATCTGCCTTCGTTCAATCCATTCAGCATAGTTCAGTTTAGTTTTCTCTTTTAATAACAAAGCAGGCAAAAGCAATATGTAGGTTCAGTAAGCACTACTAGGTGGGATGGATGAGTCAACCCGTTGCGATCAGCCTCGGTGTCTGAGGCCATAATGTTTGGAATATTTGATATCGGGCAATATTAGTAATAATAGTATTTTTGACTGAGTTAGAAAGAGGGTTGGGGTTAGGCACCAGCTGCTTGTCATCAAAGTGGGCGGAACTACCCAGCTCTATAGCATTCAACATCTGAGGGGCTGGAAATGGACACCGCTTCATCGAGCATCTTCCCTCCTGTGAGGCGTGTTGACGGACCTCTACTTGAGCGGTGAGCTGGTATCTCCTATGAGATGTGTTGACGGACCTCTACTTGAGCGGTGAGCTGGTATCTCCTATGAGATGTGTTGACGGACCTCTACTTGAGCGGTGAGCTGGTATCTCCTATGAGATGTGTTGACGGACCTCCACTTGAGTGGTGAGCTGGTATCTCCTGTGAGGTGTGTAAGGACAGACGTGAGGACGTTACCTTGGTAGAAGTAGTAGTAGGGCATGTGCGCCGCGGGGCCCGCTGGACGTCCTCCTTCAGCCCCTCTGTCAGAGGGAATCTCCTCCTCTTCCTCCTGGTCTGGGTCGGCGGTGGCCCCCTCTGTGACCTCCTCCTCCAGCAGGCTCTCCAGCAGGCCCTCCGGGAGCTGGGGCTCCTCTTCTGGGGCTTCCTCTGGGAGCTCTGCCACCTCGTCATCGAAGGCAGATGTGTACTGCAGCACCGGCTGGATGGACGAGATGGCACACCATCTCTGAGCAGACTAGGACCCTGACGTTAAGCTAGACATCGTCTGGGATTTTCGACTATTGTAATGTGTGGAAAAAATGTAAAAGTCGTGCCGGAAAACAGAAGGTTTTCCAATGTTCTGTACAAATATGTTCTAGCTGAATACAGCTATGCAACCTTTTCACTGCAGCCACCACTTTTGATTCAAAATTTGACAAACACCAACCTTGGTGCTGCTGCTGGTAGTGGTGCTGAGCATTTCCTCCACAGGAAGGACCGTTTCCACCAGATTGAGGGAGGAGAGATCAAGGCTGTCTTCAGCAGCCTTCTGACTCTTCAACAACACCTCCTCTCGCTCCTAAACCAGAGGAGACCAAGACAACCTTACTGTCAGCTCAGCACATGACTAATTAAAAACACATGTACACATGCAAGCTTTCGAGGTTTTTCCACTAATACTGCTATACTATAAAAACAAATAAGAAAACCAGGAAACGACATCAACAGGTGGGTGATGTACAGAGCATTCCTCACCTGCAGGTGGCACAGTGCACTCTGGATGAAGCAGGACTGGGCCTCGCCCTCCAGGCTGAGCTGGAGCTGGAGGGCAGCCCTCTCCTCGGCCAGCAGGCTCAGTACCTGGGCCGGGGATGCCAGCAGCAGCTTCGAGTACTGGCTCAAACCCGGGTCTAGAGGAAACGCACAGGGAAAACACATACATCAATCCCATTGGTGTTCAAATAAACTGCAACAGGAGCCCTTAGTCTGTCCAACAATCTGTCTTATACAAAGTAATAAAGGTTGTCAAAAGGAAAAAAAATGAAATAAAATTGTATATGTAATGGAATGAATATACAAAGTACACTTCTATAATGCCTAATACAGATTCTACTTAAAGTATGATTTCAGTATATACCTTTAATTATGATAGAACTGCACTATAAATGTGCTTCTATACAACTTATAATATGACAGTGCATGTATTTATGTAGCATTAATTGTCATATAACTGCACTGTAAATACACTTCTAGATTACTATTAAGGGAACTGTAAACTTTAAAGTTGGTTCCAAATACACTGGTAGCATAATAGCAAAGTATACTTTGAGTATATTACCAAACAAAGTAATATCTTTAAAGTCTGTTTCAAATACACTAGTAACATAAATAAAGTGTACTTCCAAGTATAATATCAAACTGGCTGCAATACCTTGAAGTTTAAAATACATTCGTGCCACAATCAAAGTGTATTGTAAAGTTTAAGGCCAACAAAGCATACTTTAATTACTGTACGAATAGTATGTTAAATTGGCACATACTTTTCATAATAAACAAAGAGCACACTTTACTTAAAAGTATACTTCAAGCCTGGGTTAAACCACGGGTAGGTCCGACCATGCAACCTGATTGGTCAACTAGACATTTGGAACGTGATCAAATTAACATAACTATGAATATTACAGCCAATGACTCAAACCATAATACTAGCTTAAAAATGCATGTAAAATTCACGGACGTAGTAGCAAAATCTGTCCATTGAAAATTGTTATGTATGTGGTATTTATTCAGTTTGGGAAATCCCACGCATTAAAAAAAAGAAAGCATTACATCACATTTGTTATTCTTTGTTAATAAACTCTGCGTTACTTGAACATTTTTCAATGTGCTCCTAAATGTCTTTATGTGCTCCTAAATGTCTTTATGTGCTCCTAAATGTTCTCATTGAGGAGCACATCCTTCGGAATTCAGTTAGTGTAGAGCCCTGCATTTTGATTATACATTTTATCTTGTTGGTGACCATGGTATAATCACAAGACGACACTCGAGGGTGTGCTTTACCGTCATTATTGGTGAGACTTAATGAAACCACTAAACGTAGTCCACCTAGCATCAGCACATTGTGGTTACTAGGGTAACCCTAGCCTCTGGGTGCTGATGGACTGCCCTCACCTTCAAAGCGGACAGGTTCCTCCACCTTCACCCACTGAGAGCTGGGCATTGCCACCACAGCCCCCTTCTCTCTCCGCATCAGGCGCATGCTGATGAGGTCACCGACAGCATACTGCCTGGTCTCCATAGCAACCACACTATAAAAGTAAACAGCAATTGATATTTGCCTGTATTTTTGATTATGTATTTTTAAATGCTTTCAGGTGTTTTTTTTGATAAACACGAATTTGTAAACGATTTGAAAGAAAAGGGGGTAAATATATGATAAATATAAAAATATGACATTTAATCATTTAGCTTTTATGCAAATACTTGCAGGTGGGATTGAGAACAATTCAAACAGAGTAAAGCAAGATATGATCTTAATGGAACACAAGCACAATTACACCATTATTTGTCAAAGGCACAGATAAAAGAAGGGTTTAAAAATGATTTCTCCTCACCTCTTGAGGTCAGTGGTGTGCACAGTCTCGTAGCAGATGGGACACGTGGACCAGCTCTTGTCGGCCAAGGACAGGTAGTGGAGCATGCAGGGCCAGCAGAAGATGTGTCCACAGCGGGTGATGTGAGCCGCCACCGGAGGGTACAGGCAGATGGGGCACGAGGGCACCTCATGGCTGTAGATGCGCTATGGAAACAACACAACTAAGAGTCACTTCTGGAGTCTCCCATGTGCCAATTTGCCACTTGCAGTTAACATCAGCTCTGGGTGTTAAAGATGCAGTGGCAGTGGGGGCGTTAATAAACTATGCTAATAATGCTAATAAACAATCGGCCACGCGCCTCCAATTTATGATCATGTGAGATTCATCATTCAGCACAGCTCGCTAAGAGCAGATTCGGATGGGTAAGAACATTTGGTGCATCCGGATTTGACTTTTAACAAAAAATAAGAGAAATGTATACAATTGTGGACAAATTTGGGGAACAGCACCACAACACCTTTAAGTTAACAGTTAATACTGCACCTTTAAGTTAACAGTTAACACTGCACCTTTAAGTTAACAGTTAACACCGAACCTTTAAGTTAACAGTTAACACTGCACCTATAAGTTAATAGTTAACACCCACCATCTAATTCCTTTTGCTGTGATCTGGGTTAAGTCCGAAGATTGAAACTTGCTTTTGGGTGTGCAAGTCTAATGACGCAGTCAAAACATCTCCAAAGCACTTCCTGTGTAGGATACAATGATGTATCCTTGGTACAAACTTGAAGTCTGAAATTTGGCAGCTGCTTTAGACTTCTCTAGCTTACTACACATGAGGACAGTGGGTAGATCTAGAGATTTAGCAAGTGATGGTGAGGGGAAAAGACTATTGGAATGCATCCCATCATTCCCTTGTGTCGGAAAAGCATGTGTTCTATAGACCAGTAGAAGCATTTTTTCCGTCTAAGGTAGAGTGGGGGGAGAGTATAGGGGAGACTCACCACTTGCTGCACACAGTCCCAGTTAACTAAAGTGTCTGGATCAGTGAAATGAGCCTTGTAGTCCTGGTCATCAGTCACCACAAACTGGCAGCTGGAGAAAGGAAGTGTTTTTTTTAAATTTTTTTATAAATCAACATCAGCAGATTTGTGTCAACAAAGTAGAAACTGTCAGTTTTCCTACACAACAATCATTGTATTGGAAATATCCTCTGATACAGACACCTAATTTCTGCCCTGGTATGCAAGATTTTGAATACCAGTTAAGGTGCATCCTTGATAATGGTGAAATCAGTGCAATGAGCCGAGCTGCTGCCTGCATGCTCCCTCTCCTTAGTCCTTTCTATACGTGTTCTCTCCTTCTCTCTTCTGACGTCCCCTGGCCGCAGGGGATGGTCGCGTCTCCATTCCCCATTCACCCTGTACACCTCAGACTCCACAATAGAGTCTGGATGGGGGGCAGCAGGATGAGGCCGGCGGACTCGAACAGACTAAACAAACTGATCAAAAGCACCGGTTCTGTTCTAGGGGTGGAACTGGACCCCCCTGGTAGGTGTCACAGAGAGGAGGATGCTGTCCAAACTGCTCTCTGTTCTTGACAATGACTGCCACCCGCTCCACAGAGTGCTGTCTGAACAGAGGAGTATGATCTGACTCTTGACGGCAAGTTCCACGGAGCGTCACAGAAAATCCTTCATTCCTGTGGTCGTCAAACTCTTTAACTCCTCATTACTAGTCAGGGAGTCTGAACTGTCAATTTAAACCCAGCCAGTCTACTTATTTATCATGTCTTAACTTTTGAGTTGTTTACTTTACTTAAGCTTTAGTTACATATATTTTAATTTTATATACCAGCATATTGAATTACATTCTGTTAGATAGTTAGTTAGATGCATATTTTATCTATAAATTAATATTTCTATCATGCTGTATTTTGTGTTGATATTGCTAGTTGTGTTTATTCTATTGTAT
>OMNR01023991.1:1815-16811 GCA_900303205.1 Mora moro
CGCTACAGATCATCAAAAGGAACCAGCTGCTGCCCACGTCGCTGCAGACGGCCTCCCCAGACACACGGAAGAAGCCGGTCCAAATGTTCCAGTCCTCCCAGCCCATCCAGCCCATCCAGATGCCCTCCTCCTTCACACAAGTGCAACGCAAATGAACGCCCCCCCATCCTCACACCCTCCACCACCCCCGTCCTCCACTCCATGCACGACAAACTGACAAAATACCCCCATGTCGCCCCGGTCTGCCCCTCCACCCATTTTATGGAAATATTATTTATAATGCTGTGTCCCTCACAGCATCAACAGCCATATAACCCTGCCCATAGGCCCCTTCTAGTGCGAAAGGCTCCAGGCTGATGGTGGTGAGTTGATGGTGGACTTTAACCCCCATGATTCTTAACAGGATGATGAATTGGGATGGGGAAAAGTCTTTTAATACCAGCACTTGTCTTTTTACTTACCACTCTGTGTCTGAGGCATTTGTTAATATAATGTACATTGTCTGACTGCTTTGTGGCAAAGTAAAATATAAAATTTATTTACATTAGCTGTGGTTATCTTTTTTTTTTAAAGTGTATTGAACAAAACGCTTAGATTTTAACCCGAAAGCATGAGATACGTGGACGTTCTAGATGTTGAGGGAAAGATGTCGACATTGGGCAAATGACATGGCCGATGACATGGCTACTCGGACGGCACGTCCGAGTAGCTCATCAACACACACACAATTCAGGTACTGAGTTCATTAGGTTACGCGTGTAACTTTTGGGAGCACATAGTCCATGCCAAGCGTACCTGACAGCTTGTCAAGTTCTGTAGATTTCATTTCCAAAAGCAACGTCCCTTTCCCGTTATCAGGGTAGAGAGACGCCCGAATAATTCTAGGAATCCCCTCAATTCAAAAGTGAAACTCTAGGAGAACACAACAACAGTGTAAAAAGAATGCTGAATGTTAGAAATATTTAAATATTTTATTACATGTGTAACGGTTTTCCAAAATGAATCAGATGTGCTCCCTTTAGTCATTTCATTTAAAATACTGATAACTACACTTGTATTGTACCATTATGGTATGCTATAAATACACAGCACAGTTTCCTTTAAACCAAATGATTGTGTGCAAAACAAATTCATGAACTTAATTCTCATATTCCGGTTCAACAATTTCCTGACTATGATTATCACATCCAAATATTACATCTAAAATATGTTCATAGCAAAATATGATGATCTTTGATAGACTTTGAAAGAATGTATCTTTTAAATGTCCAAGTGGTCGTTGTTATTTAATTTAGCTGGCAGCATACATAGCTGATGAAGCCCAATAATAAAAAAATACTTAGAAAGGGTTAAAGTGCTACTCCTTAGACAAGCCCATCAGCTGTTCATCCATCGTAATACTCTCCAATTTGATCTCCTTCAGACCAAACATCGTTGGCAGCACAATGTCATATCTATTTGAATAGTACAATTCATCACGTTTTTCCAGTGTGGAAAATAAACACAAAAAAAATACTTCAAAGACACAGAGTGTGTGTGTGTGTGTGTGCGTGAGAATTTCTTCACGCTCTTCCCTGGTCAGCCCTTCCAGTCCCAGGGGATGCACAGGTCTCCGTCCTGCATGACCGAGTAGAAGTGCGACACACAGACGTACATCCCCTGCGCCAGGGGCGGACGCTGCTCCAGGAGCCGGTGACAGCAGGCGAGCATCTGGCTGGAGCTCACGCTGGGGTCCTTGGAAAGGCCCCGCAGTGACAGGCTCTGGAGACACTCTCTGATGGTGATGTCCTCCTCTCTTTGCAGCCTGGCCAGACAGACAGACGGTGTTGAGGGAAGTGCCAGTGTGTAGACGAGACACAGATGCAATCAGGATTTTCATCAGGGAAATTCTACACAGGACTCCCCTAACCCTTACCGACAGACACAAAATATAATGTTTAATTTGTGCTCACTGTTTTTTGCGCTGGATGCGCTGTCGGGCCTCCGTTGCGTGGCTCTGCAGGAAGACCTGCAGCTTCGGAGGGTCACAGTTTGTCGGGAGGATGAAGTGGCCCATCTCATGGAGACTGGGTGTGGAACGGTCACTGCAGTTGAATACAAAGGATGTCAAATATATGTTTTATGCCTAAGAAAACCAGGAGGGCAGTTCCGTGCCCGAGGACATGCGGGCTAGTGCAAGTGCTGTTTCTGATCAACTGATGCCAAGAGACATCGGCATACAGTATGTTAGCTTGGAGAGTGCTGTCACCTGGCACGGATCAGAAACGGCAATGGCAGCGTGACTTGTGGTCCTATACATCGGTAAATACAAGCAGCTACATGCCCGTACTAAATTAGTACAAGTACTAGACAACAAAATGCCGTTTAGCGTCTAATCAGAAGTGCATTAGGTCATAAATAAAATTAGATTATATTAATAGTCAATAAACAAGTTGAATAAAGGGCAGAGGTGCAACACAGCAGTGGCGTAAAACAATAAGTCAATAAATGTCCAGGGATACGTAGCATTTATCCGTTACAGAACTTCTGTAACGTCTAGTGGAAACGGTCCACGTTTTAAACCATACTTCTCCAAGGTCATGGTGAGTCCCTGGAGGCTGCGGGGGTGCAGGCGGAGGCGGTGAGACATGAGTCTCTTGTGGAAGGTGCGGAGGGCGTGGTAGTGCGTGTCGATGGGCTGGACTGGCCCTACCCTCTCAACGTGGATGATCTGGGAGCCTCCCAGCAGGAGGCTGATCCTCTCCTTCAGCCACTCGGACTGCTGCTGCAGGCTGCGGTAGCCGGACAGCCTCTCCATGAGCTGGGGAGACGCACAGAGACGAGGTTGATGGAAACACTGGACAACACAAGGCCCAGAAACACATTGCCTCAAATAGGGGGGGAAAAGATTTGTTTAGACCATGAAAATTAAATCCTGAAACTGTTTTTGTTCTACATTTTTGTAGAATATGATGCAGGTCCGTATTTTGTCATTGTATTGCAGTGTGTTTTTGTGTGGTCTAACGCTGTTTTTTTTATCAGTGGGTTACTCTTGATGCCATGTTACTTTGATCCACTGCTGATGGACGTCCATCGTTCCCAGCGTGACGTCTCCAGAAGCGTTCATTCCTGATTGGTCAGTGAATACAATGGTGTGTCCTGTACAAAGAATTGTGAATGAGAAAGATCACTTCTACGTGAACTACTTGATCTACCAAGTGAACCAAACGAAAAACATTCTATGCTGCCAGTGCTGGATGCTTGATTTGTGTGAATTGAAGGTAGTTTTGTACCCTGCAGGCTGTGCAAGGCTTCGGGGTTCTGCTGAGAGAGACGACTGAGACTCTGGAGCTGACAGCACCTGTGAGTGATTCCCCAGCTGCGCTGCCACCTACAGAATAGGAGTGGAGTCGTCGTCTTTTTTCCACAGTATTTAAACATTCAACTCTGTATTTACTGTAATGTATTCACTTTTATGTTGAAAATGTCAAACGTGTCATGCTCGTGAGCAATGAGGAAAGGGGGGGGGAGAGAGGAAAGAGGTCAATCTGAAATCATCAAAACAGCAATGGTTACCTAATGTCAGCCAGGGAAAACTTGCGGCAAAGCTCCGTCTTCAGCCTGCTGAGCTCATTGCGTCGAGGAAGACTAGCGCTGTGTTTCTTGGTCGCTTCCGGCTCGTTCTTTGTCAGCCACAAGCTGGAAAACAGGGGAATGTCACGTCAGTGTCGCTAAACTAAACAGCAGGGCCCTCCCAACGCCACATTTTGTATGATCAGAACAATTTCGCTGAATTGGTTGTGCTGCGGTTCAACGGTCAGAAGCAAACAAGCCAGGTTTAATACCATTTTAATAGCCTATTACAATGCCTCCTGTAGAGCAATCAATCAAATGCCATATAGTGCTTTTCGTGCCGCAACACAAAGAATGTGCTGAACAACAGATACAACTAAAAATAGAAATAAAATGAATGAAAAACAACAATAAAACAAATCCCAGAGACACATTTCCGCAGCTCAGAGACGAAAAGGACTGAAGGAGGTCTTTTGTCGTCGACATGGCAACGCTGATGGCGATGCAACCGACCTGAGCGTAGGCTCCACTCGCTTGGCCTGCTGCAGCTCCTGCTCGGGGTCCCTGAAGCCAGTGAACGTGTAGTAGGTCTTGTCCCACTTGATGGGTCTGTAGAATGGCACGCCAGCCTCTGGTGGTCCCTTTGTGGTCTTGGCTGGGTGGCCGGCTTTGATCCCCTTCACGTGCTCCACGGACAGACTGCACGACTTGAGGATGTCGGTCACCGTGCTCAACACGTCCTTGGTGCGCAGGGTGAAGGTCACCGTGCGGAATCCTAGGAGACGGACCTGGAGCTTAGACGCTAAAACTCACGAGAGAATACTTTGCCTTAAAGCTGCTGTGTGAGGAAGAGAGTAATGTTTAGAAACTAGGCAACCCAAAAAAAAACGCCCCCTCCCTCTCCGCTACCTCCCTCCCTACATTTCTCTGCCTTGAGTGACAAGCAAGATGGATTCCCTGATTGGTCTAAAATCTAAATTGGCTCATACAGACACAGATACAGAGCACAGAGCATTTCTAACAAACTACACTCAAATAATAGCTCTTAAATCTTACAAACAGCACCGGTAAGAATCCTTCATATGATATGCAAACATACCAGGGGGGAGATTGTCGCCATTATCTTTTGTTTCCCTAACATAAAAGATGAGCTTTGTTGGTGGGGTTGATTGTCGCCCCGGCTTCTGAAGGTTCTCCAAGTAGCCATTCAACCTCTTCAACGAATTTTCATTAACTTCCTGTGAAAACGGACACAGTGTTATTTTAAGACTGATGACATTCCCAACACTTGCGTACTGCTTTTCATCGCCGGCGAGGTTGTTGTTAACTCACCCGCTCCCTGGGATACTGGCCAAAGAAGTCGGGATGGACTGCGAAGTAAAATGGTCGAAGGGCGTTGATAGCGTCAGCCCCAGAGAGGGCTCTCTGCGGCACCAAGTGTGTGGCAATGTGCTTGCTCTCCACTCTGAAAGAGAGATAAAGAAAGATACACAGGTGTTGATGAGACCGTTTTCTTATTGTTGCGGCTGAAAGGGTATAGATAGAACCCCCTTCCCTAATTTCCCCTTCTGGGATTGATAATAAAGTACATCTTATCTTATTTCCTGCTGTGGATAAACCTTGAAACGGTGGATCAGATCTCTATGGAAGACAGCCGCGATCATACACAAGCTGCCACAACAGTGTTATCTCCTCACCTCATTACAGCACAGCGCAGGAGGGAGGTGAGGGACATGGCTGGAGCAGCTGATCATCGACTCACACATCCACAGCAATCGCATCATTTGTCCTCCTGTCACAAAAGAGAAGTCAAATAATGTTTAGGGTTTTGTTTTGTTTTGAGACAGCATCAATTCAATCAGACATCCTAATTTTTTAATTAAACGCCTTAGGCAACGGCCTACGGTTGTTAATAGCTAAGGCCGTGTTTTTACTACGTCACAAATATAACCATTACGGTTTACCTGGCCAGCTGTGCAAGTTAACTTTACAGTGCTTTACTCTGTTGAACTCCCTGTCTCAGAAACACGACAACACTCGTTATACGCAAGGAAAACGAGTGGAAAGTTGTCATTCGTGTATCATTACAATACTTAATGGTTACTCTACGACACAAGTTCTTACATTCATGTCTGGTAACAAGTGATGCATCGCTAACGTTGCACTAAGCTAGGTTAACCTTGACGGCTAAATAATAACATGGAAACCTGGACATGGCTAACTAGCTATGCTGGCCATAGGACTGGATGTACACGCCGTTTAGCTTTAGTTATCGGTGTATACAGGGGAGTTTGACGAGCGTTTACTAGGTTGTATCCCCCAACAACAAACTCAACGATTCGTGTTGTTTACCTTCTCTGTTATCACTTGATTGTGTTCACTTGTTTTGGTAGCCACACTGTCTGACACAGATTACTGTGGCTGGAAAATGCAACTATGCTGACATCTAGCGGCTCATAAAATGTACTACACAGTCACCTTGTAGTATACATAGTACTAGATAGTATATGCTACATCAGTGGTTCTCAACCTTTTTTGGGCCAGCGCCCCCCTATCCTTTATCAAGGTCCCTTACCGCCCCCTATCAAATAAAATGTAGGGTAATTGTCTTCCCTGAATATTAATGTTGATTATTATTCTGTGTTATATAATTTAAAAAGCATGTGATTGAATGCCAAATAACAGATTTGATAACTGGATATTAGGAATATCATTATCATTAGTTTCCCAGGGAGCAAAAAATCCATGTGAATATAATTGTATATATAATATAATATAATTGTATTTATGTGGTAGATATGTATTGCACTTTAGCCTACCACCTCACACTGTGTTTTTGTAGATCATCAAAATCTATTTTTCAGTGCAAATGACTGAACTACTGAAAATAGGCTATACAACCCTCAAACATTAACTGTTCTCTCCAACTTTGTTATTCACAGTATAACTTTCTAAGGACATAATGTCTTGTTCCCTGTGCATGAGGGTAACATTAATGAATGCCTGAGCAGTGCACTGGTCTCTGAAACCTTGTTTATTACAGTATCATTGTCTAGACTATGTAGCAGCTATAGTCACACTACAGTGCTTGAATGTAGTGTAGGTGTAATCTATATTTCATAATTCTTGCCTCTTGTTGTTCCTCATGAAAAAGCAGCTTGTGGGAGAGATTTTATTTCTATAAACCCGAAGAGCCGTAAGATGTCATCTGGTCGAAAATAATGAATTTTCTATTTTCTAATATTGCTTTGTATTATTTATCATTTATTTGTTATTTAGTTGTCAGTGATATGCAGACTTTAATATGATATTCAATTAATATGATATTAATACTAATATATAGAATATAGATTAATATGATAAATGTTCACACCACCATTTAGCCAGCTGTGTCAGAGTCACTATGGACATTGTTTTTCACATTGGGGAATCTGACAACTAACCAGAGAAAGAGAAGCACAACAATAGTAACCATGAATAATGTGTTGTCTTTAATTTGGCCAAATTAAATGTAATGAATGCAACAGAATACATTGTTTTGAAGGATGATCCGCTATTACCATGCAGGCTCAATGCGTGGTCCATATTATAGTGTTAACATGCATCAGGTGCCTGCTCCATTCCTTAAGACTCAACAAGACACCATGTCACTACAATATTTAAGCTGTGATCGTACATATAATCAGGGCCGTTTTCGACTCCATTCTTGTTTACTGTGTCAATCATCTCTGTGTCTTTCAATGTGCTCTGTGGGCCTACGCAAATACACAAAATAAACACACTATGAAATGTAAACATAATGAACCATTGCTCAGTGCCTTAAAGGGTAAAGTGGGTGGTGTTTGAATGACTGCAGAGACAATTCTAGAGATAGGAGGTAGAGGCAGTGTGAAACTAATGTGATGTGAGTAATATCTAAGGAAGCTTTTCTGTTTTCTACAAAACCCACATCCCTGCCTCTCTCTCTATTAAAGACAGCTAGTAGGAAACAAATGAATGATGAATCCTGAAAAAATGCAGATGAGGTCTATATTTCCAACCATCTATGTCATATAATTATGACTGTGATGAATTAGACATTATTACAGCAAAAGTAAACTGTGTACTTGTTGCGTGGCTGTAATTTATCACCTTCTGACCTGTCAGACTACTTAATCAATTAGAAATATGCATTCATCAATCTTTAGTCTGTGGAAAAGAGAACATTTGATGTCAAATGCAAGGCAATTAATCATGGGCTGGTCGTTCGAGTCATTGCACATACATGTATTGGTGCCTCGCTGGCGGGTAGAGAGCAAAAATAACACACAATACATACAGTGAAACATTTTTGCATGAGGACACAAATAATAAAACAATCTTGTTTAAACAGAAATGCTTAAGGGGGCCTGCTACCTTCTGTAATACTATCTGTAGTAATATAATGCAAATACAATTGCCTCTCACAGAAACACAGCAAAATATAATGGCCAACATCAACATCATTATGAACTTCATGCAATGCTTTCTGCCTCCATTGACAGAACTGAAGAGCAACATGCCCACCGACCTTGGTGTCAATATAGAGAGGCGAGAGAATCAGCTGAGGAGTAAATCTGCAAGCCCGTTCGCGCCGCCCTCCGGTGACGCGCAGCCACGCTACGGTACGCCATTTGTGACTAGCAGCGAAAAGCGCGGACACTGGAAGTATTGTCGTATTAAGCGGTAGGTAGTATTTATACTCCATATATTGCAATATTAGGCGTCGTGTATGTGTACTGAGACTATAGTCGTATTGAAGGTCACTTTACAAATGCTGTTTAGGGGTATTGTAGGCACTGTTTCAAAGGTCGATGTTAGCCTCCTTTTTGGGCCTCTGTGCTGCCGTCGTTTTCCAAGCCTAGGAGCTCGCATGGCCCGCCTCCGAGCTGTTCTGATTGGACGACGGAACCGAGATCGTTTTTTAACTGGAGGTAGCGCGTGTCACTCAGCTGCGAAGGCATCAACACGCTTCTAGCTAGCAGCTAGACGTCTTTAACGAGTAACCAGCGGTGTAACTTTGTTTCGAAGTGTGTCATTCCGCTTCTTAAAGCACGCCACCCTCTTGTGTCGGTGTCGGTGTCGTGAGGCAGCTGGTCTTCATTTGCCACGAGGTTCAATAGTATGACCGATAACGCCGATAGGGATTACTTTGAAAGGGGTTCAGCTAGGAGTAGCTAGGAAGCTAACTACTGTATGGAGGTTGTGACAGAGTCCGTTGGCGGCAGAGTTGGGGCGTCCTTGTTATAAAGTGTCACCCTCCCACCCCAAAACACCCACATCTGTCATGTTTAAACCTTCATATAATCGAATACCTTATATAATAATAATAATACTAATAATAATAAGAAGAAATGTGACATGGAGGTCTTTACATTGGTAATGCCACGGCAGGCATCAACACCTATAACTACATGATGGAAATGTATTTTCCAAAGTGCAAACCCAATATCACAACTCAATTCAATCTATTGCAATGCATCGCAGCTGTCCCATCCAATGCATAACGTGAAATATTGGAAATGCATTTAATACAACGGTACCATAGCGGTTATTGATTACTTTACTTACTTTAACTAATGTAATTTAAAACATCGCCGGGTATGAAACCAATGCATTTCTAATGACCAGTGTGCAACATAATTAACAGATGCACAGTATGTTCATGGTGATTTCTCTGGGACAAGAAATATGGAGATAAAGGAATTTCATACTCTTCTTCATACTATTTGTTTTCATCTGAGGAAAATAATTACGTGCATTACGCATGCATACAAACAAACAAACAAACAAACCTGTGAGAGAACAAACATTGTTTATCATGTTTGCTGTAACACTTTTTGTAACCCGACACAAAATCCTTGACCATTCAAATGCACAGTGGCTGACTTGATTATAAGTACAATCACCTCCTTTCACTTGTTAAAAATGTACCCTCTATTGTATTTGTGTGGTATACTGGGCCTGTCTTTAGGAAATTGCAACTTCGTATACAGCAACTACTAATAACTATATCAGATTTCTGTAATGAAAACTCGGATGAAAGTAACAGTTGTTCCCCAACAACACTAGATGGCGACAAGTACCAGTTTTTGGGCCTTAGATTTAACAACAACAAACACTATGATCTTTTCCCGTATTTATTAATCTATTTGGCCGACATTATTTCAGTCAAAGCTACATTTTCTTCATGATGAATATTACTTTATTTCTTACAGGTATTGTTCAAATCATTGAGGAAAACAAACAGCGTTCCTTATATGTGCAATTCCAGCAAGCCATGACATGGATGTCTTATTGAAGTCAGACAAAGCGGTTTCTGAGGAACAGCATGATCCAGATGAGTCCGGAGGGAAGTGTCAGACAGCCAATGAGGGGGAAATAAAGTTAAACAAAACTGCCTCGGCCACAGAAGTCGCAGGGACTGATGAAGCAGAGCAGGAGGAGGAGGAGGATGAGGAAGAGTTGGCAGACAAGGTGAAGCCAGACCTCTCGTCCCCAGACGGGAATGACCTCTGTTCCATCTGTGGCTTCCTAGCCAAATGCCCAAGAGCCTTAAAGATCCACGTTACGAGAAAACATGGGAAGAAATCAAGGAGGCACACCAAGTCAGACCAAGATGGCGAGGCTGCTTCACAAACGGCTACAGCTACAGTTCCCCAAGAGTCTGCTCCAGAGGAAGAAAACCGTAAAGAAGTGGACCAAAACCAGGAGTCGGACCCAAACTCTGCTGACGATGAAGTACAGTCTGTAGCCAAAGACCATGGGATTTATGCAAGGGGCTCGGTTAAGACAGAGAAGGTAGTGGCCACAGTGCCAGCCACTGAGGACGTTGAGAGCCCCACACAGGAGAGAAGACTGAGCAAAAGGACCCCAAAGCCCAAGGTGATTCACTCTTGCAACTATTGCGGGCAAGAGTTTTGGGATAAATCTCTCCTTGAGGTGCATGTGAAGAGAACACATGCCAAAGACACGCCATACACATGTAAGTATACATGTCCTACAGAAGCAACACTCAACACAACATTATTCGACAGACACAGCAAAAATTTCTCAACAAGAAAATTTAATAAGCCAATACATTCAGTGAATTGTACATCTAGAAATGCTACAATAAAACTAAACAAACTGAAAGAATGTTGACTTGGTTTTAATGGCCAAGAAAAACACAGTTATACAAGACACTCCTTATCAGACAATAAGCTATAGAGTTGTAATGTTTCGGGCCTAAATTAATACAGAAAAAGTTTGATTTGTATCATCTCGTCCCTATTCCCTATCTGTCCCCTCCCTGTTAATATGCACACAATTTGTGTTTGCTGTTGATTTTAGAGCAGTAGTAGTACATAAATGCTATATGTGTATATGTTATAATTTGATTATTTATTTAATATTTATTTAATATTTAAATATATAAAATACTATTGTTTTTATATTTTGTTTTATCATACATCATCATTGAAAAGAGCAGTATAACAAATCGACTGCTCATCTTTTCAGTTGATGCGGAGGAGATCATGGAGGAGGAAGAGGAGGAAGAGGAGGAGGAGGAGGCAGCAACGGAGACTGCGACCAGCACCCTGGCAGACCTGCCAGCGCACGCGGCACCCAAGCGCATGCTTAGCAGGTTCCAGTTGAAGTGCGGCAGCTGCGAGTTCAGGGTCAGCACCCCTGCATTGCTGGAGAGCCACACTCGAGTCAAGCACCCCAGTACAGAATGGTACCGCTGCAAACTGTGCCACTATTTCACAGCCTCGGCCGAATGGATGCATACTCACCTTTCCTCCGAAGGCCACAAGCAGCAGGGAGGGGATGCAAGCAAGACCATGAGTGCCACCTTTAAGGACTGTGTTGAGAAGGTCACCCGGGATGTCACTGGGGACGGTGCCCTCGTTAATGAGGTGGCTCAGGGGAGCGATGGGGAGGGGTCTTCGCTGTCTGAAGGCCACCGGCAAGCTGAGGAGGCAGTGGAGGCTGCAAGAGTGGAGCTGGCCGAGGGGGAGAAACTGGATGAGCCGCAACCAGCCAAGAAGAAAAGGGGCAGGCCCAAGCAGACGTCGACCACCACATGTGGATACTGCGGTCTGGTGGTGTCAAATGCTACCAATCTGAGTGTACACGTACGCCGTAAACATAGCAAGGAGTATGGCTACAATTGCACACTGTGCAACTACAGCTGCGTCACCAAAGGAGACATGGACCGCCACTGTATTACCAAAAAGCATGTTCGACGTGTGCAGGAGTCAGCAGGGAAGAAACATGAGCAGGATCCCGTAGAGATCTCGGATCAGAGAACTGAAGAGAGTTCTCAGGATTCAGAGGGCGAGCATGGTCCTGACAGTGCCTGCTCTGAAGAAAACGGCAAAGAGGACCTTGAACATTCGGACACAAGCCAGAAAAAAAGTAAATATGACTCTGTTAACGCCTGCGGCCATTGTGATTTTGTAGCCCATTCGATCCCTTCGCTCCATAGTCATGTGAAGAGAAAGCACACCAAGGACTTTGAGTTTGTGTGTCTAGCATGCAGCTACTATGCGGTAACAAGCAGGGAGATGTCTCGCCACTCCTCCACAGACAAACACAAGCAGAAAAGCCAGAAATACCAAGAGACTCAGAAGAGTGTTGATCAAAGCACACTTCAGCTTCCGCTGGAAGAGGTCATGGTGCTAGATGGAGAAGCAGATGCAGACGCCTCCGCTGAACCTGTTAGTCCAGGAACAGCCGCCACAGAAAAGCCTGATGAGAATTCTATGGAAACCGTGGATGCATCTAAAACGGCAAGTGACGAGGATCAAACCCAAACTGAGGTGAACCAGAATGAACCTGGATGCATGGACCACGGTCCATCTGGTGACGGACCTTTGCCAAGCAACCCGACAATAACTCCCATCTCCCAGGAGACTTCTGCAGAGCAGCCACCCATCAGTGATCCACCCGAAGAGCAGGACTCCCAGGAGGAATGCGAGAACATGGAGACCGACACTTTGGACAACGATGCGGAGATGGCAGACGATATAGGTAAAGAAGAAGATAAAGATAAAGAAGACGACTCCGTCATAGACACGCAGATGTCCAAGGCGCTTCCGTTCGATGCCTGCATCGTCTCCATCAAGGCACTGACGGAGCAGGAGAAGGCCCTGAGCGAGGGCATGAGCCAAGAGGGAGAGGCCGCCGTCGTCTGTCTAACCGGAGTGTCTTCGGTGCTCCCGACCCTCCCCGCTGCCTCCGGCCCGGCCAGCCCGCACGTCAAGAAGATCCGTCCCAAGCTCAGAGTGAAGCATGAGGGCCGGGGCGCACGCATCCGCTGCGACGACTGCGGCTTCATGGCGGACGGCCTCAGCGGCCTCAACGTGCACATCTCCATGAAGCACCCGACCAAGGAGAAGCACTTCCACTGCATGGTGTGCGGCAAGTCCTTCTACACCGACAGCAACCTGCACCAGCACCTGACCAGCGCCGCCCACCTGCGCAACGAGCAGAACAGCGTGGAGGAGCTGCCCGAGGGCGGGGCCACCTTCAAGTGCGTCAAGTGCACGGAGCGCTTTGAAACGGAACAGGAGCTGTTCGTGCACATCAAGGAGAAGCACGAGGAGCTCCTGCGGGAGGTCAACAAATACGTGCTGGAGGACACTGAGCAGATCAACCGCGAGCGCGAGGAGAACCAGGGCAGCGTGTGCAAATTCTGCGGCAAGGTGTGCAAGAGCAGCAACTCCATGGCCTTCCTAGCCCATGTGCGCACGCATACCGGTATGTATCTTCTCTCGCTCTCCCCCCCCCCTGTCTGCCTTTGTCACACCCTTGTCCACATATCCCATCACACTGAGAACTTCCACAGGTTCGACTAGTGTTTTTTGCCACTAGGCCTTTTTGTGATTGAGCGGAGAGAGGCCGGCTATGTTCGTGGCAGTGCAGGCTAATGTTTAGGCCCCTATCTAGTCCAGTCAGGTAATGGCTGTTTCAGTAGAGGTGAAGGTAAAGACTGATTGAGCTTCAGACCAGCGAGAGAGACTCTAATGGACCGCAGATTGGGATTCCCTGAGCAACGCCTGGTCAGAGACATGTGAGACTCATAATTGATGTGTCCATTACCGAGACTCAGTTGTAATTATAGTCAATAAGTCTCTGTAAATGTGTTAAAGCTTAGGCTAAAAGCATTGCCAGGTCCAAGGAAGGCTGGGCTAATAATTTAAAATAATCAATGCACGTATTCAAAGCCCTTAATTTCCCTTGTGTCTGTACGTCCATGCTTGTCTATACGTACGTGTGCACGCTATGTGTAGTCGAGCGTGTGTGTCAGCCTTCATGGCTATCTGATTATCCTCTATCCATTAAGATTTATCTTGTCATTTATAATGCAAAGCAGGGCTGCGCTGGTCAGGGCCGGGGCCAGGGAACGTCCAGTGGGTTAGGAACAGAGGGAGCTCCATTACTCTTCCCTGACCGTGTGTATTAATTGCTTTTAAAATCAACTTAATGCAGGAAGCAAATGTGAGGGCGCCATCAATAAATGCCCTTCTCCACTTCCCCTCAGTTCCGTCCGCTTTTCAGCTCAAACTTTAATGGGACCTTAATTCGTAAGTCTGCGGCTCTCTGCGCGCTCTGTGTCTGCAGGCTTGTGAAATTACCCCCTGCTAGCCGGCTGATATGAGTCTATATGTGATGGGGAGGCTAATTGAAAAAGGGTTTGAGTTCCAGAGTCAACCAGCGGCCAACAGTACAGGAGGACACAGCGCTGTGAAACACTGGCCCCATCTCCGCTGTTATTGCACTGGGCAGTAGAATAGGCTGTTTCCATGACGTGCTCTCATGTTTCCCCAAAATAAATGAACACTCGCTTTTAAAATTCGAAGCGGTTCAGGCCTAAAGTGGCCTATGATCGGGGGGGGGGGAGAGAAACAGACAAACGATGCATTTATAAGGATCGTTACTTTTCCCATACGAAGCAACACGACGCGCTAATGAAAATACGCATGGCGACAACAAACAAAAAAAAGCCCGGGTACTCAGCGTAACCATAATCATTAGGTCTCTTTTTTTTTTGTTCACTTCCGGCCATTTTTCTTTGGTGCCACACCGACGCCGTGGTCAAGTCCTTAGAAGAGACGCAGACGGAGAAAGAAAGAAAGAAAGAAAAAAAAAAAGAAAAACCGGAGCATAACTTTTATCTATCTTAATAGGCTTGCATCTTTATGATTTATATGACGTTCCTTATCTCTATTTAGAGCGCCCCGTCTGTGCGTCGTCACGGCTTTTACTCGGAGCCATTATTCCTGGAGTTTTAGCACACCCGGGAGCCGCTGCTACTTAAGGAAATGAAAGCGTTGACACAAGACCTAAAAACAGATGGATTTAAAGCAAAGTCAAGGACACATCCTGGGGTTTTTACATTGAATTATATCCTGTTTTTTGAGTTTCACTTTCTGCTT